>JAJONR010008803.1:0-20428 GCA_029582245.1 Solanum etuberosum
GGGTAAGGGGTGGCGTAAAAAATGAATTTTTTTTAAAATTTAAAATATTTTTCAAAAATAATTTTTTTTTAAAAAATTGACGGAGGGTGGCCGGGGGGGGGGGGGGGCGGCGGGGATAGGGGTGGCTTAAAACATAATTTTTTTTTTAAAATTGAAATATTTAAACAAAAGAATTATTTTGTGAGGGGTAGGCGGTAGGGGTAGTAGGTGTTGGGTGTGGTAAAAAAAATTTTAAAATTTGAAATATTTTTCAAAAATAATTTTTTTTTTTTTGGGGGGGGGGGGAGGGGGCTGATTTGGGGTAGGGTAAAAAAATATTTGAAATTTAAAAAATAAGAATTTTTTAAAAAAATAACTTTTTTTTGGATGGAAAGGGTCGGATATGGGGTAGGGTATGAAAAAGAATATTGAAGGATGAGGGAATGTTTTGGAAAATGTTTTTCTTAATTTTCGAAGGAAAGTCATTTTCCTTAAATTTGATAAAAATGAATTGATTTGGAAAACATTTTTCAAAACATTTAAGCCAACCAAACATGAGAAAATTGAAAAATATTTTTCAGAAAATGTTTTCCTTCGTACCAAACACACCCTAAAAGAAAGTTGACAAATCAATCAAAATATTCACTTTCTGAGTTTCTCTAATTTTGTTTATTTCCATAAAAACAAGATAGGAAAAATATTATGAATGCAAAATTTTGATTGAAATAACAATAATCAACTTCGAGACTAGGGCTAAATTTTGAACGAAATAAATGATAAAGGTGTATTTGTGCTTAATTTTTTTTATTCAAATATTGTTTTATCACTTTGAATTGAAATATTTGAGATGAAAGTTTTCAAAGCCTCCCACAAAATAAACCCAAAAATAGACTTGTTAAAATAGTTTTTACTTTTCTTTTTACTCAAAATTTCCTTATTTAATTTGACACAGGCCACACGCGAGTGTAAGACACATACATTATATTTTGTTGATTGTAAAAAAATGTCTAAATGATTTAGCAAAATCCTGCGTGGGGTCCTTAAAATGATTTTTTTTTTATTAAGATGTCAAAATGAAATATGGTGCCAGCTTTTGGGAGTGCGGTCCCAAAACAGACATTTTTTGAATACTACAAATCAAAACAGATAAACTGTGACAAATAAATTTAACTCCATCAGTCATCCCCTAAAATAAATTTAAAAGGTAGTTTTTCCAAAAATGAACAAACTACAATTCTTTTTATTAACTTCATATATGAAGCTATATAATTATATCTCTTTCTTCAACAATAAATATGGATTATTCACTTCACATTTTCTTATTCATTTTTTATTTTCTCTACTTTATATTTTGATTTTTGAAATGTTTCTAACAGTCAAGCCAACCAATATCTCCACATCCAGCTATGTGATGGTACATTTGCCCATACGACGAATTTTTAAACATTTTTAAAATTCAGCATCAGCACGACGAATTTTTAAACATTCTACTTGTCCATCCCAAATAGCATGAGAACGATGATTTGCTTGAAGTGTTATCACATTATAAACTTTTGGATCAAAATATACGTTTTTGTAAAAAAAATCATATTTGAAAAATTAAATAATTATATATGAATAAATTGTTAAAAGTTAAGAAATATTATAAGCTAGAAAAATAATTGAAAATGTTAAAATTCATATTTGAAGCATAAACAAAAGAGTTCGACAAATCCTATTTTTTTTATTTTAAAAAATTGCAGTTCGCCCAATTACGAATGAACCACATTTGTTTTTCATTTAAAAAAAATATAAAAGAATGTAGACGTTCTGCCTTAATTGTTCAAATTGTTTTACAATTTTTTTATAATTATATTTTATAAAAAAAATTAAAGTTTGTGACCAAGAAAAAGTATTGAAATAAAATAATTTGATAATACCTTAATACTTGAATAAGTACGAAAATGGAGAAGACAAACAAAACAATTGAAAAGGGAGATAGTGATACATTTAATTTATAGAAGAAGAAAAAAAAAAAAATAGGAAGAAAAGTTTGATATGAAGATGAGATCTTGAAGAAATGGTTGCAATAAACATACATGTTATATATATATATATATATATATATATATATATATATATATGCATAGCTACCCTTAGCTTAGGATGTTCAATTGGACACCCTTCGTCGGAAAATTACAACATATTTATATGTAAAATGATACTTTAAATAGTTAAATAACACATTTTGGATACCCTTGAAAAACAATAAAGTTTCTTAGCTTAGTGATTTCAGTGATTCAACTCAAGCTAAGTCCTTTGCAACCTGTTGTGCGCGAGTTTAATTCCCCTGACCGGACGTTTTTTACATTTTCAAAAGATCTCCTAATTAATTTCTTAATCGTGGTTAATAAATGTATTATTTTAAAATAATTCAAAAATAATAAATGTGTTATTTGACTTTTGATTTTTTTTCTTTTCATTAAAAAATTAAATAAAATTTAAAAGTAATTATTTAATTTAAAGTTAATAAGCAAATCCTATTTATTTATTCATTTAGTCCATAAAGCTACTAAAAGTGAAAAGGCTCCATATGGAATTTCTTTTAATATAAGTCGTTTAATTCTACTTTTTATTTTTCATTTCTCATTGTTAGTCATCAGAGGTTTGTGAAATCTTGAAGCATAAAAGTGATTTCACTCTAAACTGAATTTTCTCTCTCTATTTTTTTTTTGTTCGCTTCCTATCAAATAAACGTGAACATTAAAGCTAAATATTATGTAGTTTTATTTTAAAATTTTTGGTATATTTTTTAATTTTAAAAAATAATCATTAATGTTACGTAGTTTGATTTACAAAATTTAAGTGGCATTCATTAAATTATTTTTATCGGCTATGAAATTTTTGGACACCCTTCGTAAAATTTCTGGCTACGCCATTATATATATATATATATATATTAAGTAAAAATAAATTAAAACTTAAAAGTTAAACCAAATATTAATACAAATGTCAGAAGTTGCAATAAACTCACAAATGTCAGAAGTTGCAATAAACTCACATAAACAACAAAGAAATTTATCTTTCTAAAATTGTAAAACATACTATATGACAAATTCAAACTACTAAAATTTTAAAAAATACTACATAAAAACTAATATTAAGTAAAAATAACATAATAACTAATCAACTATAAAATATTTCCACATTCAAACTACTAAATTTTTCATAACTCATATTTATTGTTTAAGAAAGAGATATATATACCTTCGTATGAATGGGCGAATTACCTATGAATGGGCGAATTACCTTTGAAATTTGTGTGATACTTTTTTTGATTTCTGGGTGATTAATAAAATTTAATTTATTTGTCTGTTTTTGACATGTGTTTTTAGAGGGGACTCTTAACTTTAGGCGTCTCACGATGGTTACTGCTTCAATAGTCACTCTCTCTGTTTGTCTCGACATCCAATCAACCATACGGTTTTGCGGGAGGAATCGCAGTCAGAACGTATTTTTCGGCATTTGCACAATATGATGTACAATATTATGAGGTGTATGAAATGTTATTAGGCAAAGTGAGCTGCAAGACACAATCTGAAACCATATTCAGAGTAAACTTTGATAAATGCGATGGTAAGGGAAAACTAAACATTCATAAATTTACCCATCTTAGAGCAGATGAAGAAGTTATACCAACACTCTGAAAGTATCACCCTAAACAATCTACTAACATAAACCAAGTTAAAAATTAGAGAAACAAGTGCAGCATCCAGCATCGATGCCTCCAGTTTGATGTAGCATTGCATCGATTTCATCACCCTCCTCCATCTCCAGCTATTTCAACAATTGAAGAAAAGAATGTGAGATAAAACATACATTGGTAAAAGCAATAAAAGTGGTGTGAAATGTTTCAATACCTCATCAGGAGTTTGCTCTGCCCTAAGCCTGCGCCCATCAAATAAGAATGCAATAGAGTTCATGTCCACTGACTGCCGGTCACAATAAGCAGTCATGAGCTTGCGCATCTGTGTGCTACGCTTGATCCTGAAAAACACTTCATTCCCATCCTGCATTTAATAATTGATGTTGAGTACTAATGAAAAAAAGATGCACAATTCTATATGAAAATGGCCCCTCAATTCCATCTTCTCAGTCACTATATCTTCCACCTTTTTTTGGAAAAAATAGGACAGAAACTAGGACAAAAGGTGTCTAAAAACACAATACAAACAAGTAGATGTCACAAAACAATCTGGCTCAGTAACTACAGAAACATGAAGAAACAAAGTTACGTCAACTAAAGAGTAAAGTCTATTTTACGCATGGTGCAGGTACCACAGAGGCAGAGGCCTCAAGCTACAATAATCTATATGTAATTAGACCGTAATCATCTGTCACATTTGAGTTAGGAAGCTTCAAGCAATCACTGATGATTGCAAAGATGCTAGGTTAATCTTACACAAGCAAAACAGTGATGACACTTGTTTGGACTCAAGAGCTTTTAACCATGAACATAGTATCAGCAACCACAGAGTACAGTATCAAAAAGTGTTTAAGCTATTTATCTAGCCCAAGAGGGTGTACAAAAAATCATGTCATGGAGCTAGCGTATCTCTTTTGTCCTCTTTGCATATTCTTGATGCCAGTAATGAAACAACTTCATCAAAAAGAGGGTGTACAGCAAAAGGAGGCTACACTTTTCATCGTAAATAATACTGCACATACAATGCATGGAGTTTGCCTATACCAATGATACTAATGAGAATAACAGAAGACCACCAAGAAGTTTGCAACAATAATATTATACATGGAGGGTTTCTTGTTCTTATTTTCCCTCTTTCATAAGTAAGGGTAGTAACTAATGGATGGAGTTGCATTATGTATGGAATTGCATTCAGTCATTCAGTGATAACATATTATCCCTTGATCATGTTAAAGTTGGGACGCACAGTTTCATCCATAGAGGGACTGTATCCTTCACTGAGGTCGTTTGCTGAACAACTTCACCACAAAAAGGCCAAAACATACCAAACAGGCAAACACCAATCATGTTATCACAGAACATACAGAGGATAAGATATGTCTGCCGCCATACTAAATCCCCTTTTCTGGTCCTATCTCTCCAGCAAAACAATCACTTTTATTCCTCGTGGCCTCACTCAAGCTACCAGTACTACCCACACCTAGAATACCACACTTCCATCCCTAGCATCCGACTGACATGCCTAATTAATAACTGCAACCTTCCCACATCTAAGGGATATGTTCTCATGCTATAGAATCAATCATTTCTTAGATGGAAATCAAAAATCCGTATAACTAAGGTAATAACAGATGTATGTTACTTAATTATGCAGAGCTGACAATGTATAGTGAACACAGATGACGATAAAATAGAGAAGATAAATAATATTTGACAATTTTCCAGCACCTGAATCATGAGCATGAAATGGAACATAATCAGAACCAACGAAGAAGAGAAAAGGTGAGGGCAGAAAATTTCATTATTTATTATCAAAAGAAAAAAGCTGTAGAATTACCCAAATTACGCCAAACAAGCTAAACTACCCAAAAAACATGTTTCTTTTATAACTTACAGGTTCCAACTTTTGAAAAACCAATATAATGGTTTCAATTTGGTTTCATGCATATGCCAATGTTAACTTACAGATTCAAGGTACACCAAAGTAAAAAGAAGGTGTAGAGAATCACTGACCCAACAGCCACTCTAAAACAAATAATCCAACTACATAGAGGTTGGGATCACATCACTTCCAAACATCTCATTATTCATTCCAAGTCATGCTTATAAGTTATATTCATGACAATTGTCAAACATTATCAAAATGAGAATACAATGGTAAAGAGGCAAGACAGGATGATTCAAACTGCATTTATCCATTTATGTATAGTAAGTTGTGATCTACAAAGTATTAAATTTTGTAAGATCTTTATTAAACATCTAAAGTTTTGTCATTCTTCAGAGTTTACTGATTTGTAATAAAACTTCCCACACTGCCAGAACTTCTACCAAACTTCGCGAGTTTTCCAAACCAAACCGGTTTTACATGGCAAATGAGTTGTTTTGGCTTTAAATTTCAAACCCAATAAAAAAGTAGCAGCCAGGAATGGCTCAATTTTTGTGTCTATAACAAAGATTCCACCCAAACCAACCTATGTAAACTCGTAATGTAAATCACGAGTTTACAGTGCACAGTTCACTCACGAATGCATGCAAATTCATGAAAAATTGACCAATCTGATTAACTTGATGATTATGTATCAACAAATCACATGCAAATTGAAAGGAATCATGCATTAGTAGAATTTCATCATCTATAAATACTATGATTTCATGACTACTAGGAGTTATTAACAAAATGCAAAGGCATAATACATAAGCATACCCTTTAACTTGATCTCATCTGGCATATATGCCATATAAACAAGTACATACTTAAATTTGTATAGAATTGAATAAATAAACACACATGTCCTATTGACATCCTACGTGACAATTCACGTCCTACTAACATCTTACATGGTATCCTACATATATTACTTATTCAGTTCAAAGTGTGTACTCATACACATCAAAATTAGAGGCCATAGATACAGTTGAATCCAACTTAAAGAACATATTCACCAAACGCAAACCATGAAATCGCAGTTTTCTCATACATGCCGAGACAAACAAAACGTTCCATTCCATTATTTTAAAAACTAAACTTAATCACAAAAAACACCATCCTGAACACGAAAATAGTAGTCCATATGAGAGCATATACATGTACATCAACACAGAGTAAAAGATATTAGAATACCATACAAAAAATTAAAACGACGATAAATGTTTATACCTGACCCTTAACCTTGAGATTGATATGAGCCATCTGATCGTTAGGCTTCTTATCTTCATCTCCGGCGCCGCCGCTAGCAGACATGATGATCACGCTTCTATAATTCTTCTTCCGCCCAACTGATGAACGTAATGAGATAATTCTTCAAAGCAAAATACCTAAAGGCTAAAGGCCTCCTTCCTTTAATACGATGAGCGCTTCGTTTTTCTCTGCTATGAACTTGGCACGCGCTAAAAAGGTTCCATCTACTAAATTGACGGCGTAAAAATGTTCAAGGATGACGTGGCATTATAATCTCGCGAGTGGAGGATTTTGTTATGAAAATGAGAGTAGGGAAGATTTATAAACTATATTTAATATATATTTGAATTCCGTGGTGAAAAAGAAAAAACGAGGGAATCCATGATGTTGACCAGGAAAAGAGGAAAATAACGGTCAGGATACGTCCAAGAAAGAATCGGACGGCTGTGAATGGTAATACGCTTGGAGTCCTATTCTCCACTACAGTAGCCAGTTGCAAAAAGGTTTAAGAATGAATTCTTCTTTTTTTTTTAAAAAAAAATAATTAATTTTTATTATATATCTTTTATTTAAATTTTATAAAAAGACTTTTGTATGTACTTATTTTTTAAGTATCTATTATATAGTTAAATCAACCACATAAAATAGATTATTTTATTTAATCTATTTCAATTGGAACACATGAAGTTATGCGGCTTATTGATGTTAATATGTATATAATTAAAGAGATTATTTACTTTAAATAATTAACTTATTTACATAACAATTACTTGAGGACAACAAGCTAAAAAAAAATTGTCAAAATTTGAACCATACGTACCTAATACGAACACTAGATCATGTAAAGGCGCAATTCTAATATCGAAACAAAATTTACAGACAAGTTTAAAAGGTCATTCGATGTATTAAACCAAATAAATAGGTCAAAGTTCTTGAAAGCTAAAAAGATTTATTTATTTTTAAAAAAATAATAGTATATATATTTATTTTTTTTGAGATGTTTGGCTAAAATGAACATTTCTTTTAAGCCGAAAGAGTTTTTTTTGTTATTGAGAATAAGTTATAATTTTAAAAAGTAGAAGCAATTTTTTAAAAAAAAAAAGCAAAAGAAAAACTCAAGATAAACAAGCGAGTTGATTATCGGTATGCTTGCTTCGCCAGTAATGATAGATGATCAACAAATCAAGCAAAGATTTCCCGCATAAGGCACTAATATACCGCTTCCGTATTTTTATCATAAATTTATATTTATTAAACTATCTCTCATTAATTAAGCATAATCACTCTCAATTAAATACAAACTATTTTCTCTTTTTTCTTTTTAGTTTCCACCATGTCCTTCTGTTTCCTTTGTTTTTTTCTTTCTCATTTTCTTTTATCCTACTGCTCTTTGAAATAGTCCTATAATTAGGAGTGTTTAAAGAAATTGATAAATCATGTCAATTTGTTGAATCAAATTAAATCGATATAAAAAATCATAAGTGTTGATTTGATATTGAAAAAAAAATCTGAATTCTACAAGATTCTCATTTCATTAGATAATCTATTGTTTTAGAAAACCCTTTCAAAATTTCAATTCAAGTCATTAACTTGCATAACAATATGAAAGATTAAGGATAAATAAAGTCATTTTTATACTCTACGTCTATAATTCATTAAGAAGATTCTAGTATAACAATATTGAAAAATTTAACTCAATGAGGATTGAGGATTATATACAAATTTTTTTAAAACTTCTATATGTTTTAGGCATTTTGAATCCTTCGAAATTTTCATATCAACTAGTAAATAGGTTCATGCTACGCGCGGTAATAAGTTCTTATTGAATTTACACAATATTTTTTTATAATAATAAAATTATGAGGAACCTTCTTTTAAATTGAGAATGAGTTAGTGAGAAAAAAGATACTTACTTACTAATAATAATATTTATCAGTAATTATAATTAGAGGTAAATTTTGCACTTAATTAAAGAATGTGAGTCTTTGTCTTACTTATTCTTATTTATTTGTTGTTTCACAAATAATATGTTACCAAGTAAATTTTTCCGCGCCTCGCGCGGTTAAAAAATTTACATATTGATTTTTCTACTTTCAAATTTAATTGAGATAAAATACATAATTTTCATAATATCAAAATAAAATAAGTTAATAATATAAGACATACATGGAAAAAAAATAGAAATAAATATATATAAAAAAGTATCTATATGAAAAATAAAAACAAAAATATATCCAAACAGTTGCATAACTTTTGCACATTATAGCTTTCAAAGAACAATCTATTAATAAAATTAACATTCATTTCATATAGAAAAGAAACAACTTATCGATAAAGTCAATGTTCATATTATAGAGAAAATAGACAATCTGTCAATGAAGTAGACATTCATTATATAAAATATACATCTCGTAAGTCCTCTCACCAGTCGTTCTTATTTAAATAATATTCCCGTTCTTTTTGTTTAAATATTATTCATGGAATTGTGTCCATACTTTTTATCTTAATAATTAAAATACGACTAAACAGTTAGTATCATAAATTTTATATAAAAGAATAGTCGTTATTAATCAATCACTTTTTTATTATCCAACCGAATCTCTCTAACTCTTAGCATCATACATAAAAAATTGATAAAAATAATTTGTTCGAAAAGAAAAGCAATCACCCTTGAATAAGAAAATATATATAAATGTAAAAAAAATAAAAATAGAAGGTGATGATGTTGACAGAGGCAAAGATGAGATGTCAGTCGTGTGTTATTTTAGTTAATTCTATTGTCAAACATCTCTTTTGTTCTTCAAAATACTTTTTAAGAAAATTTAAAAATAGGATAATCTTTTGGAATTCAATTGAAGGTTTCAGTTTTTATTTTTCATCTTGTTTTTTCTCCCTTTTTTTTTATTTATATCATATATATATATATATATATATATATATATATATATATGAGAGAGAGATTATACTACTCCAATTTAATATATATTTTATTCTTCATGAAGAAAATGAAAGGTTGAAGTGATAAATACTTAGACTTTTAAATTTTATAATAATGAATAGAAATAAGTGGAGTAGTAAATTATGAAACATTTATGTTTTTATAACAAAGAATAAAAATGTATGGAGGGAGTAGTAATTGACACATTTATTTTTGTATAATAGGAATCTTCTATCTATATATAATAGGAGAGGAAAAAGCGCATACGGCACCACCAAAATCATATTTTTAAATAATTAAAATAAAATTAGGATAATTAAATATAAATCATTTAAAAACAATTTTAAAAATTAGTCTCATGTAACTGAAAAACTGTTTTTATTTTTATTAAAAATATTTAAAACTTAAATACGGTAAAATAATTCCCACAAATTTTGATGATCTTTTTTTAATGAACATTTAGTATAATATATATATATATATATATATATATATTAAAAATAATTGGAAACATAGAAAAAATTGAAAATAAAAATAAAATTGCAAACATAGAATGGAAAATACTGTAAACACATATTTTTAAATAATTAAATATAAATCATTTTAAAACAATCTAATATTTTAGTCCCATGTAATTGAAAAACTATTTTTATTTTTAATTTTATTAAAAATATTTATTTTTTTCTCACAAAGTTTGATGATCTTTTTTAATGAACATTCACTATAATAATCATAGCATCTAAAATCTTATATATATATTTTAAAATGCAAACATAGAAAAAAAAATTAAAAATACAAACATAGAACGGAAAATACGGACAAAAAATGGAAAACACAAAAAATTAAATTAACCAACGTAGAAAAACAAAAGTGGTTAGTTTTTTATTTGAATTTAAAAGTAATTACCTAAAACTGCTCAACTGCTTATGTACAATTTATCTTTACATATTCATAAATAAATAAATTTAATTAAAAAGATTATTCTCTTTTTCAAAAAATAGGCATCTACATTCTTCATACTAATCAAACTCACACCATATTGCAAAATTGCAATGATAAGGCAACACAAAGAAGTCATCAACATTCTTTCACAGAGTAAGCAGTGTTTTGGCATTGCATATATGTGTCGTTTCACTCATGTGAAGAAATCGTTTTTGATAAGTATGACTTAGTTACGGTCTCAATTGAGTATGATTCATTTGTAGTCAGAAAATTTGTTAAGTTTTTGTTAGATTCTAGATACATTGCATGAATATTTGAGGCTTTTTTGTATGCAATATACATTGAAGATATACTGAGAATAGAGACTTGCTTGAAGAAAATTAACTTAACGATTATGATTTTACTGTAATATATCTAATACATGTGTTTTTATTTTACTTTTCATCTTTTAATTTTCTCTTTAAATCTCATATGAAGATGATAAAACACATCAATGGAGGAGAGACTCATAAATATATTGAATCTGTGATATTAAAAATAAAAATGAGGAATAAACTGCTTACTTTCTCTCTCAAATATAATTCAATTTGTACTTTGGTATGTATTGTTTATTTTAAGTAATTAATAATGTAGTAATAAACAAAAGCAAAGTATATTGTACAAGTATAACGATCCGAACCGTCGTTACTTATGAAGGGTAAAACGTCGAGTAACTGAGCCCCACTGTCCCGCCAGAGTGGGGTGATGCCGCTACGACGGCGGCTCCCCAGCGGAATGGGAGCGCCAGAGCGGGACGGTCGGAGGGCAGAACTTAATGACGCGAAGTCTTATTTCCTCCTTTTCCCCTAAATGTCAAAAAGAGGCGAGGGTCACCCCAGAAACCCTCAAAAGGCTGCTCTAGGCTTGGGAAGGAAGGAGAAATATATTTCTAGCGCAAGGTTGACGACAACTCGCTGATTCCAGGCAAAAAATCCATCGTCTCGTTGTCTGGAAGCCAGGATTGGAGCTACAATCCCTCTGTAGCTGCTTGGCGCCCAGGTAGGCTAGGTTTACTTACCTGAGTAGTTGTAAATTCGTGCTCACTGCGTAATATATTGTTGATTGACGGTAGAATTCATGGTTAGGCCTTCGGGCACAGAAAAGGGACGGTTGTACATGTACTCATAGTTGTTAAATATGATGTGTACTGTAGGGGGGAGCCTCATCCTGTGAACTAGGGGTAGGTGATGGTTTGACTTCCCGTTGTGTTATATAGGTCTGTTTATTGCTCTATTGTATGCATGTATGTATGTGAATAAGGAAACATGAATCGAACCTAACGAAATAACTAAGTATGGACAATTGTATGCCATGAATCTGTTACTTGACTGTGTGACTATGTGCACTGTTCATTATGGGTGTGATTGTGACTGTGGTTATGCTGACTAGACCGGGTGTCACGTTCCGACACATATATTGGATCGGATGTCACGTTCTGACATATATATTAGACCGGATGTCACGTTTCGACACATATATTAGACCGAGTGTCACGTTCCTACACACATATATTGGATCGGTGTCACGTTCCAACACACTAACAATTTGGGTGTGGGTTCCATGAGAGGACCATCTGTGACTACTACATTCATATCTACATGTCATTGATATTGAGGAATTGTTAATTGCTCCTAAAATGATGACTGATTATGCATCTCGGTATATGAGCTTTTACTGTGTTGTGGTTACCTGCTTATATCTCATTTACTGGAATTAACTGTGAATGATCATGCCCAATCTGTATCTTGTCTGGTAAGTGGAGACCGAGGGTCCAGGTGTTATTATCAGTTATTTTTAGAGAGGTTGTCTGTGTTCTTAAACAATGAGAAGTGGGGTAGTGTTCATGATGCAAAAAGTAGTTAGGTCCTACCTTGGGAAGGGGATTCGTATTCGAAACGGTTAGCGAGCCTTGAAAGAGTATACCATGTGGTCAAGGGCTGAATTGTGACGCAGAAGAAGCGAGGGTATGTCGTGAGTGGTTGGCCGGGTTGGTAGTGGTTGTATTCGGGGACTCCCAGGGCGATAGACTAGGGGGTTAGAGTCAAGTGTACTAGCACGTTTAAGGTATACGGGAATGGTAAAGGCAGGAGGATAAAGGTTGAGGGGTGTACTTTCTGATTGCATGTTTCCTGCTGGTTGATTTCTTTATATTATGCGGTGGGCATCGGGTTGACCGATGATGCCTAACAGTACGTGTTGTTTGTACTGATACTACTCTTGCTATGTCATTTGACATAGTCTGGTTGTAGGGTCAGTGATGTTTCATAGGTGAAGACGAAGACAATCTCCAACAGCTTCTACTCTTCCTTTCCTGTGGTGGGAGTTGTGTCATTAGTTACTGTAATTTATACCTTATAATATTAGAAGCTCTTGTAACTGTTTAGACCAGATCCCTGGGGGCGTTATTTATTTTACAAATTCAACTTTGGATTGTTTAAACTCTTATTTATGCAAAAATCTCATGAATTTCCTTTTATCTCTAGTTTTCTTAAATCTTCCGCATGTTTTTAACCGTTTGGGGATCAAGGGTCCTCCTACTTAGGTGTTAGAGTAGGTGCCCGCACGGCTCGGTGGGTTTGGTCGTGACAACAAGTTATTAAATGATCATGTGATTCGTTCTTCAATTTCATGGAGATTTAATTATATTTTGTTTAAGAATAGATGACAAAAGAAGTTTTGATAAAAAAAAATGAGAAATGATATATATTGAAATAAGTCATATTACTCTATGTATGATTAATAAATCTTTATATTATTCGCGCAACGCGCGGGCACGTACACTAGTAATAATAATAACTAAATAGATATATAGTGAAAATAATATTTTTTTTAAAGGATAAATAGGGTCATTGATCAAAGAGAAGTGTCACATCACTTTTCTAATATTTAGCTTTATATGAAATACAAATGATAATCAAATAAGAAGCTGAAAAAAAGAGAAAACGATAAATATGATTATTGATCAAAGAGACATGCCACATCAAATCTTTTATATCTAACTTTACTTGATTTACTCTATATTAAATAAATCTATACAAAACAAATGAAAATGAATACAAAAATTTAGAGCTATCTCAAATCAAAAGGTCCGCACAAAATAATAGGTATTGTAGGTGCTCTGTGTTTGAGCTTGTTTTGTGTATATGTCCACTATTGCCGAAAGTTCCTTTCTTGTTGATTTTAACCCTTGATGTCGTTCAATTCCTTTGAAAAAGTAAGAAAAACGGATAATAAAAGAGAAATAAATATAATATAATATAATATAATGTAATATACTAATAAAAGAAGAAGGAGGAAATGAAATGAACATGAACATCCAACATAGCTATAGATGATTGTTATTTATAGATTGGTTAAGTCATAGAAATTAGGTAGAAGGAAGTTGAGGAGACATGCTATTTAAGTGGAGAATGCAAAAAGATGGAGGTTTTTTTGTAACTCGTGAAATATAATTAAAATTTAGATGTAATATTATTTTAAATACTAAACAATTAATTAATTAATGAAAATAATGAAGTTTTTTTTTTAAAAAAAAAGAGTTAAAAATTCAATAGGTTTCTAAGCCATAGAGAGATACCACATCATGTTCTCTATATCTTTCTTTATATTGTAAATAAATTAAATAATAAAGAGAAAAATACTTACAATATTGTCACGATCCAGACCGTCGTGATTGGTACCCACACTAACCCTCCGTTGGGGGAACCATTACTACTAACCAACTAACCCCAAAACTAAACATTTAAAGATACGGAAGCAGGTTTAAATGCAAAATTTATATAGAGTTCCCATAAACTCCAAAGGTTTAGATAAAACTAACCAAACTAATGCGGAAGAACAACCCCTAGAACCTGAAAGTCATTGTACCAAAACTCTGATTAACTAACAAGTCTAAGAAAAGGGGGCGCAGCCCCGAAAACTAAACAAAGCACCCTAAACAAATAATCTGAGTCCGAAAAGAGTGGACTTAAACAAGAGAGATCCATGGCAGCCTGAAAGAACTAGTTCACCCTTGAATCCGGTCACGCTCAATAGTCACCTAGCTGAGGTTTGTCAGTAGCCGCTTGAAGATGCCTTGTACTCAACAAGGAAAGAGCAAGTGCAGTATCAGTACACAACCACAGTGTACTGATAGGATCACGCGGCTATTCCAGTAAGTGAAACATATATATAAGCAGTCACAACATAGTAAACACGCATATACCGAACATATACAATATCAGTTATCATTTCAGGAGCAATGTACAAGTCCACATTCTCTATACAAGTATATATGACAAGTCAATGGTCCTCTCATGGAACCCATACCCAAACTGTTAGTGTGTCGGATCGTGACACCCGATCCAAGTTAGTGTATCGGATCGTGACACCCGTTCCAATATATATGTCGGTACGTGATATCCGATCCCAGTTAGTGTGTCGGAATGTGACACCCGATCCAATATGTATGTCGGTACGTGACATCCGATCTCAGTTAGTGTGTCGGAATGTGACACCCGATCCATTCAACATGCCACAATCACAATCACAATCACAATGTACATTCTCATAATCATACAATAAAGTGTTGATTCATGGCTTACAATCATTCATTCATACTCATTTACATTAGGTATAATCAATAGAGCAACATTCACATACATACATGCATTACAATGAAGCAAATACTAACATACATCACACAAACATGAAATCAGACCATCACCTACCTCGAAACCAAGCTTGAATCCCCCTAAGGCACTTGAATCTTCCCTTTACGGATTCTTTTCGCTTGTTCGTGGTCTAAAAACATACAATTAACGCAAGGATCAATAAACGAGGCCTAATTACCCGGATTACAATCAAAATTATTAACCCTAGGCCAAACCTAAGATCCCAATACCCAAGATTAGGGCTTATTCCACCATTAACTTCAGATCAAAACCTTCCCCCAACAATAATTACCCAAGAATCTAAGTTCTACGGATCAAAATACGGATTAGGGGAGTAAGATCCTTACCTTTAGCACCAAAAGTCATGAAAAATTGCCAGGGGTTGTCTCCTAACTCTTAAGAACGAAGTTTGTAGAATAATGGCGTTTTGGGGTTTATTTCCAACTTAAGTCGCGACTGTCCCGCTATGGCGGCTTGCACGGAAATAAAGAGTCGAAATTAGAGTTTCAAACCCCCATTTCACAACACACCTTCAACCCATGACATTCAAAAACTACTCGTTCACGCTAAGATCAGTTTCGAGAGTTCTACTAGCCCGAATTCAATTCCGTAAAGTCGTACGGGTTTCTTAACATCTTGGCTATCTACTCATGTGATCAAATTCATAATTAGATCTCTCATTAATTACCAGATTTCCCTAGACCTCACTGACTCAGATTTCGTCCAAATCTGGACTAGGCTAGGAATTTCTAAGTTACTACTCAAAAGTTTTCTGGCCCCAATTCTTTCCCCATTGACTTTTCCCTAACGACGAAATCAGGTCGTTAGAAATATTTTTTAAAATATTGTCATTTTATAATTAGAAGAAGGTTAAAAAAGAAGATTTTTTTTATTAAGAGTGAAAATTAGAGAGGTGTGAGTTATGGATAATTACTCCTTGTAAATTGGCATGTGAAGAGTTTTTGTTATAAATGTTCATTTATTAATAAAATATTTATCTATAATAAATTAATTAATTTACTTTATAATAAAATGATTGATTTAAATAAGAAAAAATGGTCAAGAAAAGGAGAAAAAAAGATAAATATGAATGTAGTTCATAGAGAGGTGTCACATCACCTTGTCTATGTTTCTCATTTATTATAGGGAAAAAAGACAAATATATCCCCGAACTATCATAAATGGTAAGTCAATACCCTTCGTTATACTTTTGGGTTGTGTATGTCGTTACCGTCAATATTCTAGAACGTATATACCCTTAGATAGACGGAGGGACACGTGTCATAATCTTAAAGGCCTACCCAAATTTAATTTAACTTTTACCCTCAATTACAAAAACCCACCCATCTTTGTAACGACCTGTTATGTCGTTTTGAATACTAGAGCTTCTTATTTCATAAAATACTCTTTCAGTAGATTTTAAATACGAATTTTGAACTATTTGTGTAACTTCGGTTATTTAGTTGACATATATAAATATTTAAGTGTTTTTATTAGTTGGTGGTTAATGTGCTAAGTCCATAATTTATTTAATTAGATTACCATATGACCCATGGATAGGAAGAAATTAAAGGGTTTAGTATTTATTTAATTATTAGTTGATAATTATTTACCCTAAATAATTAAAAGACGAAACAAGAAAACTTACAACAGAGCAAATCCTTACCTGCGGCGTCGAAGAAGAACCAGCGCATCAGGTAAATCTAATATCTATTTTGTGAATATGAACAGAGGTCTTATGATTATTATAATTATATTATTCTAATTAGATGAGAAATTGGAAAGAACGAGTTTCAGTGGTGGTAGCGGTTAGATTTGAAGTTTAGTTATTGATAATAGTGGATAATTAGGGCATAATCATTGGCCAATAATTGAGAGATAATGATTACATAATGATGATGAGGAATTCTTAATTAGATTAGATGGTGAATGGTTGGGGATAATGAGTTTATATGCTGTGATTATGTCCTGTGTATTTTTATAAATTATAAATAAAGTTTTAATATATTAGTATATGAAATTAAACATTAGGTGTATTGTAATGAATTCCATTAAAGTTATGATAATTGGAGGTATTGAGACTTACCCTTAGGCTTGATCATTATGAAATTGATTATAGATTTGGGTAAGTTATTGGGTCTAGGCTAGACATATAGTAATATGGGTGTCTATAGACTCGTTAACTTATGAATTATGCATACTTGATAGATTGAAAACGTTATGAGACATTGAGGAAATGAAAGGCATTGGGGAAGTAGCTTGCTTGACTTCGATTCTTCGGTGGAGGTAGGTTATGGTTTATTCTATGTGATAGATACACTCTTAATAGTGATTGATAATCATTGAGTGATATTGTGAATTTTTCTATGTACTTGATTGTTGTGGTTTGGATAATTCATATGTTGTTGTGATTGGTCTGTAATCCCAAGACCGCAAAATCCATAATCTTGAACTTGTTCTATTAAAGTGATGCCTTGAATAAAGAAGACTTAATGAAATATTGTTAAGAAAATGGAAAGAGATGATAAAGAATGACAAATAAATTAACTATATGGTTGGATCAGGTGCCACGAGCCGGCACGATATATTTGGATCGGGTGCCACGAGCCGACACGATATTATTAGATCGGGTGTCACGTTCCGACACGATATTATTGGATCGGGTGTCACGTTCCGGCACGGTAACATTAAAGGAAAACATATTGAATTAACTTAATGTACTCAATCTCAAAGAAATCATTTCCCAAATGAGTGTGGTGTGGAAGCATGAGTCCTCGTGTGTGTGTTTGGTATTGTGACTGATTACGTACTTGCTTCAATGTTGTTGTCACTTGTTCATGTTGTTGTTGATTGCCACCTGCTAAGTGCTACAGTTGATTTCATACTATTACTTTATGCATATTAGTTTTTATTTTGAGTCGGCCGATGATATCTACTCAGTACATGTTGCCCGATACCGATCCCTACTTGTTTTTCCTTCTTTTTCCTTTTGTAGAGTGCAGCGAGTGTACCAGCGACTTCGACTCGCCCTCAGCCCTAGCCAGTCTCCAGCACATCAGGTTCCAGGGTGAACTATTCATTCGAGCTCGTATTGGATTCTCCCGGTCATGGCATGATGTCCTTAGCTTTCGGACACAAATTACTTTATTCATTTATTTTAGTGTCTTTGATACTCTTAGACTTAGTATTTGGAGATTAGATGTCCTTGATGTGATGACTTTCAAGTTTTGGGAAACGATATTTAATAGAATTTAGTTGATTTGTGTACAGATTTTCAGAGGTTCACCTCTTTTTTTTCGTAATCACCACCATCAGACCACCGATTGTTTATATTTAATACAGTTTTGATATAACTTTAATACAATTTTTCAGAACTTCTCTTAATATATAATTTTAATACAACTTTAATACAGATTTATATCAAATGATTATTAAAGCTAAAATTATGTCATATATGGTAATAAAAATAAAGTAGCACTTAATAGTATAATTAATCAAATAAAATATATTATTTATGTAAAAAATCCAATTTTATTTATATACAGAAAAATAAAAAGTTTATCAAAAAAGGTTCATGAACTCAATAGAGCTCGGCCCAAGTCTTTAGTCCATTGTTGCTTCCTCATTTTTTTCAGCGACAACTTTTTTTTTAAAAAAAAAAAAAACTTCTTTTTTGTTTTTGCTGTTTTTTTAAATTAAAAAAAAAACTTTTTTCCTTTTTTTTTCAAAACGTTTTCATGTAACAATTTTGAATAAGTGGTGTAACAACAAGTATATTTGATGTACAAATATTTATGTATTGTATATGTAATATATCAATATTTTATAAGTAGTTATGTAGTGTATACGTAATGAATCATATTGTATAAATAGTGCATAAATGTGTATCTATATTATATATATTGTGTATAAACATGTATATATGATGTATAAATAGTTATGTAGTGTATATGAAATATATCGATATTGTATAACTAGATATGTAATGTATCAACATTGTATAAATGATGTATGATTATGTATCGATATTATATAAACAATTATGTAATATATCGATTTATTTGCCTATCATGCATTCTCACTTTAATAAATAAAAATAATAAAAGAACATAAATTTTCATTTTTCCACAAAAGAAGTAAAATAATTTTAAAAAGGAAAAATATTTAAAAAGGGCAACAAAAATTTCTTTTTTAATAACACCAAAAAAAACAAAAAACAAAAGATTTTTAAAATAAAAAATGGTCACTCATATCAATATTTATTTGACTATCATGCATTTCCACCAAGTAATACCAGTATTATTGGGGAGAATAAAGGGAGACTGGGGAGGATAAATTGTTTTAATGATTTTTCCATTAGCTCCTGTATAACTTCTCTCAAGAACTTTAATATATAAAGGTAAATAGGTGGTTATAAACCAAGGGACAAAGTACATAATTTGATTATGTAACGCACAATTTTCATAAAATTCCTGCGAAATATTATTAGAATCAATTTGATCATAAGTATTAAAAAAACCATTTTTTTAAATTGGTTCCATTTGGGGTCTTTAAACTCCTTTAAAATATGATGTCTTGCCAGGGATCCTGGGCTGAAATCAATTTGATGTGGAATCATTAAGAATTATTTAAATCCTGTCTGGCTAATTTAAGCTCATTGCATAAATTTAAGCCTTCTTGGGTACAGACTCCTATAAGTTTTCCATAGGTAAAATTACTATAGGGAATAATATCACCATTAGGACCTCTAAGGGTTTTCCTAATTCTTTCTGCAAATAACGG
The DNA here is from genome assembly GCA_029582245.1 of Solanum etuberosum. NCBI lineage: Eukaryota > Viridiplantae > Streptophyta > Magnoliopsida > Solanales > Solanaceae > Solanum > Solanum etuberosum. The sequence continues at coordinate 20,196 of JAJONR010008803.1, forward strand.
AGGGAGGCCGTCTATAAACTTGGCTTTCCAATGATCATATCTATTTTCGGGTAATTCCATAACCCGACTCATAAAAGTATCTTTATACCATCTGAATTCTCCTAAAGTCCTACATCGGAGACTATTGAGGAGAGTACGAATAGTATCATGATTCCCTGTGAATCTCCCATTGAAATGTTCTAGAATAGTGACTATCAGGGTGTAGACACCATCTTCCCTACCAATAACGAGGG
>JAJONR010008804.1:0-21585 GCA_029582245.1 Solanum etuberosum
TGTTCTGATAATTTCACTATTTTTGTTGTTGTTGTTCCTTTCTTGAATGGTCTACATTGTTTTCCTTAAGTCAACATGTTTTCTTCACTGTTGTTTTTCCTTTCTATAACTACTTTGATAAGTTGCACCTTAGCGGAGTGTCCTTCGGCCGTAGTCTCTCTACCTCCACAAAGTAGGGTTAAGGTCTGGTTTACATACACTCTATCCTACTTCAGAACCTATTTGTGGGATTTCACTGGGTATGTTGTTGTTTACTAGAGAACTTGAAAGTTCCCCAACTTTTTAAAAAAGTTACGGTCATAGGCTTGGAACAATGAGATACACACTTAACTCACTTCCCCAAAAATTTCCATCTAAGACTAGCAAACACTATTTCTATAATAACTTCATTTTCTTGACCAACATCCAAACACTAACTACCCCCCCTCCCTCCTACCCTCTTTTTCTAAAATAACTTCATTTTCTTCACCAACATCCAAACACTATCTACCCCCCCCCTCCCCCCTCTATCTAAAGAAACATCAGTCTTTTTTTGTTACGATCGATAAAAATCCCTCATGAGTTAACTGGCCCAACACCAGTTGCCACAAAAGTTCGAAACAGCATCAAACTTCTAATCAATATGAGCAATGGGACTGCGAAAACAACAGGAACAGACATATATTTCAATAACAAAATCATTTGTTTATTCTTTTTTTATACTGAAGACCCTGAAATAAGAGTTGAATATTTCTAAATTATTTATATTTCATTGAAGTACAGAGTCTCGCTCAGTAAAGAGAGTTGTTGGATTCGTAAAACAAGAGAAGAGCATCTCAATGCGTTTTGACCGTCTCCCGGGATCCACCACAGGTTGGCTTTGAGAGTCGTGTGATGGGTGACTATCCAGCACAGTTCGGAGAGCAGATGTGTTATTGTGTTATTTGACATTTGAAGTATAACAGAGAAACCATAATATTGAAAAAAACAATATTTTTAAAGAAGGTCCTAATGAACATTTTCCTCCTCATTATAGCCACAATTTCATAATGTTTGATGCTTTTTTCCAGTTACCAAAGCAAAAGAAATTGCCCCTTTCAACTTTTCAGTTGTGTCAGCAGCAGCCTCTTCAAATGTTGATCAAGTACAATTACATAAGATATTTATTAAAAAGTTAGGATGAGGTCCAATGCTTATGCTATTTATAGATATAGACTAGTTGTTTTAATGGATAAACTGTCAAGGGTGTCACCACAAGCTTGAAAATAGAAAAATGGAGAAACACTCAACAAAGCAAGGGTTTAGCATAGACATAAGACTTAACATATGCACTACAAGCTTACAAAGAGTGAAGTTGAGGTAAGATTAAATGATATTTGTTTTTTTGTTAAGGAGGTAAGGTTAAATGGCATTACAGTGCCTAAATCCACAATTCCAATATTCCAAGAGAATTGTATATGATAGATAATGATACCACACACAGGGGCAGAGCTACCCTTGCCCCCTTCGTCGGAAAATCACATTGTATAGATATGCCAAATTTTGATTTAATACATGTATATATTAATGTTGATACCTCTTAAAACAAGGTAAAGAGTTGGTGCAATGAAAAAAACATTGTATAGATACCCTGGCTGAAGGTTTTTTACTTTTGCGTTTTTTTTTCTTCATTCTTTTGTGTGCTTACTACGTTATATTTTGGCACCCATTAATAAACATCCCAGCTCGGGCACGTGCCACACATAGAACCAAGATAGCATGACTGAAGTGAAAAATTGCTACTATACTGCTATGCAGTTGAAGAGTATCTATCAATTTTAAAGAGGCAAGAGTTATAGAACAGTGGTAAGACCTAGAATGTTATGCCTCTAAAGTTGAGATAGCTCCATTTATATGTAAGAAGAAAATATAAAGAGTAACCCCAATTTGCCTCTAGTGGATGTGCTGTTTTCCCATGGAAAGACATTGTTGTGGGACAGATACCTCAAGAGTATGAACTAAAACACCAAAAGAGGGACACTTTCAGATGCATACCTCAAAGGGTCATAGGGCAACGAGAGAGTTGCTGGTCACCACCATTGATGGAAGACCAAAAGACTGAATTACTTTGAGAGAGTCGAGTCGAGTCGGCCAATTCGATTTCATAAACTGGAGTGTGGATCAAAAGTATTTGTCACCCTTTCATTGAAAAACGTGAAAATATTAATTTCCCCCAAAATTGAGAGAACTCTTTACTTCCTCCGTTCCTATTTATATGTCAACATTTTTATTTCACGTACATTAAGAAATGAGAAAATTACGCGGTTAATCAAACTTATACTACTTAATTAATCAACCATTAATTACGTGGGCTGACTTCGAGTTTGTATAATTAGTCACGTTTGCATAATTCGCCACATTTGTATATTTCGCAACTAACAGTTCTTCGTTTGATTTGTATTTATATACGATGGTTTGTATTTGTATATGACCATGATTTTCTTTGATTTTTCAGTTTTGTCACTAACAATCTTTTTGTTTATAACTTTTAAAAGTTTGTATAAACGTGTAGTTTTCGGATTTTGTATAATATAATTTATATAATGTAATTTGTATAATATATTTTATATAACTTTTTAAAGTTCATATGTTTATGTTTGTATCAATTTGTTATTTTGAGTTTTATCATATTTGTATAATTCCAGACTTTATATTACTCAATTATACAAAAACACGTGAATTATACAAATGTACCTGCGAATTATACAAATGAGATGTGAATTATACAAATTATTGCCCTCTCTCGCTCACCTCTCTCCTCCCTCTCCCAATCTCGCCCGCCTCTCTCCTCCATATCCCAATCTCGCTCGCCAGATATACAAGTGCATAGGTATAATATACAATTATCTAACCGATATACATATACAATTCACATCTCTCCCACTCTCTGCCCTCTCTTGCTCGCCTCTCTCCTCCCTCTCCCAATCTCGCTCGCCACTCTCCTCCCTATAACATGTAAGCTACGAATCGTAATTAACAAACTATAGTTATGGAGCGTAATTAAGTTATTTTTGAGTGGCTATATGCGAAAGTTTCCCGAAAGAAAGAAATTGAGTAAGTTTACTATTCTATCCTTATTTAAATTTTTTCAAGTCAACTTTTCAATCAATGAATATGAATTAATTTATTTTGATTAATTAATTTGACCAATGAACATGAATTATTTACTTTATTTTTCTTTGTTTATCAAATGTATATTTTCAAGGCTAATAACTCACAAGGGTAAAATAGGAAGAATATTGGAATTTATGCATTGATTTTATGAATTGACAAATATTATGGATCAACTATTTATAGTAAAGATGGTACATAAAAAGGAACACAGGGAGTACCACAAATTACTTCCTCCCTCTATTCACTTTTTGACATATCAAGAAAAGATAATTTTTTTCATATTTTATTCTTAGCATTAAATATTATTCTCTATATTATTTTTTTAAGACTCAATACTAAATATTAATTAATAAAGATAGATAAAATAAATATATTAATAATTATTTTCTTAATAAGTGTGTCAAATACAAGTAAAAATTAACAGACAATACAATCCTCTTGTGTAGATCACTTTTTGTCATATAAAAAGTATATATTGTTATAAATAAAGGGAAAAAGGCTCAAATATGTCATCGAACTTTTAAAAAAAGCTTATTTATGTCATCCGTTAAAAGTTTGCTTTATCTATGTCATTACTGTTAAAGAAAATGCTCATCCATGCCATTTTTTTTAACTCCAATTTTGCAAAACCATTGTTTACCCCCTAAACAAGGTTTAACACTTTTCAATTGGAGTTTTTGGATCAAATGTACACTTTTTTGCTTCTTTTTCTTTAAGAATACCAAGAATACATAAAGAGCATAAACACCTCTCAAATTTTCAACATCTTTAATTCTTCACGAAATTATCTCAAATTTCAAAATAAATAATGTAACAAAACTAAATTAAAAAGAAAGAACAATAGAGAGAATACGTAAACTAAACACTAGCAAACAGAGAGAATGTATTGTATTGTATATTATTTCTCTGGGAAGTGGTTATTTATAGCCAAAGTCCAAAAGGTAAGAAATCATTTTTTTTGTTTCTTGACTACAAAGGGTGGGTCTCATTTCACATGGGCATTCACCACCTTTGCAACACTCCCCTTTAAATGTTCATGTAAACGAAAAGTTAGAGGAGCAAAAATATATATAGTCATTCCTAATACGCATTGCTTACTGTCTCATTAATGATCTTGCTAGGAAAATCTAATGGGACAAAATCTAGACTAAGGAAAAGAGAGTACAGCGCGTATTCTACTCCCCCTGATGAAGATCATGATTCAAATGGTTAAGTCTTCGCATTCCAATCTTGTGTACCATCTTCTTAAGAGTTGAGGTCGGTAAAAATTTGATAAATAAATCTGTTGAATTACCACTTGAACGAATTTGTTGTACATCAATATCACCATTCTTCTGGAGATCATGTGTGAAGAATAATTTCAGTGAAATGTGTTCCGTTCTATCTCCTTTTATGAAGCCTCCTCTTAATTGAGTTATGCATACAACATTGTCTTCAAAGAGGACTCTCGGTATCTTGATATCACACTTTAAGCCACGTCTTTCCTTGATGAAATGTATCATTGATCTCAACCATATACATTCTCTACTTGCTTCATGAATAGATATTATCTCAGCATGATTTGAAGAAATAGCGACAATGGACTGATTCGTAAATCGTCATGATATATCAGTACCTCCGTATGTAAACAAATAGCCTGTTTGAGATCGATTTTTATGTGGGTCAAATAAATAACTTGTATCTGTATGACCAACAAGATCTGCACTATATTTGTTAGTATAAAACAGACTCATACCAGTGATCCCTTTTAGAGATCGTAATATATGTTTAACTCCGTTTCAATGTCTTCATATAGGGGAAAAATTATATCTTGCTAACAAATTAACAGAAAATGCTATGTCAGGTTTCATAGCATTAGCAAGATACATAAGTGCACCAATTGCACTAAAATATGGTACTTCAGGACAAGAGGTTCCTCATTCTCTTCTTGAGGTCGGAACATATCTTTACTCACTTCAAGTGAACGAACAACCATTGGAGTACTTAATGGATATGCTTTGTCCATGTAAAATCGTTTCAAAATTTTCTCAGTATAGGTGGATTGATGGATAAAGATCTCGTCTATTAAATGTTCAATTTGTAGACCGAGATAAAGTTTTGTCTTTCCAAGATCTTTCATTTCAAATTATTTATTTAGATATTCAATTGCCGTTTGGACCTCTTCTGGAGTTCCAATGAGATTAATGTCATCAACATAAGCATCATGTATAACGAAACTTGATTTTGTTTTCTTAGTAAAAATACAAGGACAAATGGCATTATTTATATAACCTTCTTTTATCAAGTACTCACTGAGGCGATTATGCCACATGCGCTCTGATTGTCTTAAGTCATATAACGACTTCTTTAATTTAATTGAGCACATTTCCTGAGATTTTTGAACTATATGCTTCAGGCATTTTGAGTCCTTCTGAAATTTTCATATAGATATCATTATCAAGTGAACCGTAAAAATAAGTTGTAACCACATCCATCAGATGTATTTCAAGACTTTCATGTACAGCTAAACCGATGAGATATCAAAAAGTTATTGCATCCATAATCGGTGAATATGTTTTTTTATAGTCGACGCCGGGTCTTTTAGAGAATCCTTGCGCAACAAGGCGTGCCTTGCATCTTACAATTTCATTTCTCTTATTTTTCGTACAAAGACCCATTTATAGCCAATTGATTTTACATCATTAGGTGTTTGGACTACTGGTCCAAAAAACTCACGTTTAGCAAGTTAACTCAATTTTGATTATATCGCCTCTTGCCATTTTGGCCAATCACATCTTCGTCGACATTCTTCGACAAATAGAGGTTCAAGATCCTCACTGTCTTGCATAATGTTAAGTGAAATATTATACGCAAAAATATTATCCACCATTATTTTTGATTGATTCAACTTTATGTCATTATCAGAAGGAGTTATTGATACTTGAGATTCAGGATCATTATATCTTCAGAAATATTAGGATTAATTAGATCTTGAATCTCTTTGTGAGATTTTTTTATGGTGTCATTTTTCATGCTTCTTTTTCTAGGATTTTTATCCTTTAAACCCAATGATCTACCAAGTTTCAGGCGTGTATGAGATTCAGAAGGTATGACACTAGTAGATGGTCCTATTGGAACATCAATTCAGATAGGCACATTCTCTATAGGGATATGTGACTTAGTTATCCTTTTCAAATCAGTAAATGCGTCTGGCATTTAATTTGCCATATTCTGCAAATGGATGATCTTTCGGACCTCCTGTTCACACATAGGGGAACATGGATCAAAATGGGATAATGATGAAACTTTCCATTCAATTTCTCTTTATGTTCCTTTTTCTCTTCCCTTGATTGCGAAAAAGTTGTTTCATCAAATCGACAATCTGCAAATCTTGCAGTAAATAAATCTCCCGTCAATGGCTCAAGGTAGCGAATCATAGAGGGTGAATCAAACCCAGCATATATGCCTAACCTTTTTTTGGGGCCCATCTCAATAGTTGTGGGTTAGGGTTATGGGATGAGAAAGGATGAAAACACCTCTCCTAGAACGTGAAAAGGAGAAATTTTGATATGCTAAATTAGCTATATAAGTCAATGAGATGCCTTGTTGGATACCAAGTGACACCCAAGGTGAAGGTACTTCACCCCTATGATGCCTACTGTGACAATCGTCACTCATCGTCCATATGTTCTCTTTCCCCGTTTCAACATCTAACTCAACCATCATAATGTGCAATTCTTTGGATGGCTTTGAGATGTGCTCAAACACTTCCATCTTCGTGGATAAACTTTGAAGGGTTTGTAACTCTCATTCTTGACTTCTTTTGAATAGTTTAAAGGCCCTAGTGTGTGCCTTTATAAACTTTGCAAAGCATAATGAAAGAATCAATTGAATTTGCGTTAAGTGAGAACACCAAGTCAGAGCTCTCGCTATCAAAGTTTTGCAGAATGGTTTTACCAAAACCTTCTTGATTTCATCCGGAGGCAGGTCGTTTCCCTTGATTGTAATTATGTGCGATAATATGCGCTCATGTGGATCAATCATTCCATCATACTTTGCAACATACAAACATATTATACCTATTTGGGATCAAGACTAGTATTACGCTTGACATGTATGACAACTAAATATAGTTTCTCAATTCGGCCCATTCAAAACTAGAGGAGCTCTGCAAATCTGGTCCATCCTGGCATGAATTTTCATGTCATACTTCAACAATTTAGATCTGGAGACTCCCCAAATTGTCTTTCTATTTTAATCTTGTGCTAGAGCCTTTCGACCTATCGTCTTCAATTGCATGGCTGGAGTTTTCTTTCATAAATCACTTGAGGATTTTTATAAGTTTTCTCCTATTGGATAGTCTCACTGTATCCTTTAGGCTTAACTCCATGTTATTTGTGTTGTTCCTTCAGCCTTCATCATCAGACTCAAAAGTGTCATTGGGAACGTATGCCCTTGAATTATATGAGTCAAAATTTCTCTATGACACTCTACCATGTCTTCTACCACTTGGGCTTGTTTTTTCAATCAATATTTAACTCCACAGCTCGAGGGGTGCCTAGTCGTTGTTTTGGGCCAAGTGACCGTTTCATTTGTTGACATTTAGTTGTTTGTCAATGTTGGCGTTCACTGTGATTCTTGTAGAATTTTCCTGCAAAGCAAATTCTAATAAGATAGCATATAGACGATTGAACGATTAAAACACCACCACAATGACCCTATGTGTGCCAAGTTGTTTACCCAAGAAAGTACAATTGAATTCACCAAGAGGTTTAAAGGCAGGTGAGTTAGTGAATGAAATAAATTACGACAATAATAGAATATACTAAATTGAAAATACGAAAGTGATCAAGTCGTGTTTTAGATCATGAGAATTGACCTTTGAGGCCAAAGTACGTTGTGTCCGACCGTATGACTTATGAACTAAATTACTAAGAGTTCTTGCTTATAGAAAATATGTTTGCATGAATAAGTGTATGAATCGAAAAATATAGATCTACTGAGCTAATTATAAATAACAAACTAGGTAACTAATTTCGTAGGATCCAGATCCCTCATGGTCTCCCACTTGAGCACTAATACTAGATGATGAGAATCTCGATCTCACTCATGATTTTCAATTGGAGAGCTTATTTTATCTTTATCATTGGTCACTATCTTTGTTCATGCATCCTTGATCTTAAGAGCTAGGAGGGCTACACCCATGTGATTCCGATCTTAGTGTTATGGGTTCTGAAACCCCAATAAGTAGCTTCTTGTTCTCAAATATAGTAGTCAGAAGGTTTCACTCAGCATCACCTGTCTATTCCGTCCTAAGTGGAAGCTTGCGTCACAAGTCTTGATATCAGTCATCCATCTGGATGATACTAGTTTTAATTCATACAATTACATTTTACATCCACCTTGCATGCAACAAGAAACATTATAATATGCAATAAGGCCCGCGAGAGATCTTTGAGTGTGTATGAATAAAACACAAATTATTATTCATTATTAATTGATGTGTGACGTGGCACCTCTCTTTGGCCAGGATTGCCATTTATCTTTTTTTGTCAATTTTTTGAATTTTTTAAATCTCAAAAATCTACTAAAAGAAGGGGAAAAAATATTTAAAATAACTTATTTATCTCTCCTCATCATTATTCACTACAATTTATTACTTTTCATCTCTCATCACTATTATTATAATTTATTGCTTTTCCTTAAATTCTTCATTTTACCTTTTATGTCTATAATAATTTTCTATAAAAAAAAAAAAACTTTTTTCCTACTACCATAAACGTTTTTTTTTTCATAAACTTTTATCTCAATCAATCTCATTTAATGTATTGTCATAAAACATTTCAGAAACGTTTTTTATTTCATAAACTTTTATCTCAATCAATCTCATTTAATGTATTGTCATAAAAAATTTCAGAAAATTAATCTTCTTTTTTATCTTTTTATAATTTCATCACTAATACTATTAATTATTTTTTCCTAAAATCTTTCCTCTTCCTTCTCACATATTTCTTTCATTCATTAAAAATTAAAACACTTCTTAAATTTTGATAAATTTCAATCACCTTTATTTTTATTAATTGAGTTATACTTATTAGTCATTATAATTGCAAATCAGTTACAAACCTTTTAACCTTCGATTCATTTCCATAAAATTCTCATAATTTTGTAGTTCCTCACTTAATTTCTTTTGAGTTGTAGGAGCTTGAGTTTTCTTGTGATAAAAATGAAGGAAAGTGTGATGTGCTACATTTTTCAAGGAAGCCAATGTTTAAAGGGTATTCTTAACCTTTTTTTTGTTATTATATTATTTAGAGAAAAATGACAAATATATCCCCGGACTATCGTAAATGGTATGCAGATATCCTCCGTCATACTTTTGGGACATTTGTGCCCCTGCCGTCCAAAAAGTAGAATATATATATCATTTACACTAACGGACATACACGTGTCATAATCTTATCCACGAATAAATATCGGATCGATGGATAAGATTGTGCCACGTGTCCTTATTTAGTCTTCTGTTAGAGTGAAGGGCATATATGCTCTAATTTTTGGACGGCAGGGGCACCAATGTCCCAAAAGTATGACGGAGGGTATCTGCATACCATTTACGATAGTTTGAGGGTATATTTGTCCCTTTTCCCTATTATTTATTCTTTTTTATTTTATATTTTTGTTTTATTGTGATTTTAACCCTTTGAAAACTCATGTATTTCAATAGAATATTTTAATATTATCACGACCCAAAATGAGTCATGAGTGGCACCCACACTTAACCTCCTAGGTGAGCGAACCAACGAATTCAACCCCAACTTATATCAATTGTTAAACTTACGAAAATTAACCATAATCTGAAAGCTCAATACTTATTAAAGTAACCAATAAAAGAAACCTCTAGAGTCTATTACATATTATTCCCAAAACCTGAAAGTCATCACATAAGGACATCCATTCTCAAATTACCAAGTCTAAGAGTATTAAAGACACCAAAATAAATAAGCAGATGAGTCCATGCCCGAAATTTAAGGACACCATGCCACCATGCCATGACCGAGAGAATCCAACACGAGCTAGAAGGAGTAGCTCACCCTGAAATCTGATGAGCTGGAGACTGGCTAGAGCTGAGGGCGAGTCGAAGTCAATGGTACACTTGCTACACTCCACAAAAGAAACGCAGAAAACACAAGTAGGGGTCAGTACAGGAAAACGTGTACTGAGTAGATATCATCGGCCAACTCAAAATAGAAACTAATATGCAATGAGTAATAGTATAAAATCAACTACGACACTTAGCAGGTGGCAAGCAACAAACAACATGAACCAGTGGATAACAACACTAAAGTAAGTACGTAATCAATCAACAATATCAAGATCACACAAGAGGATTCATGCCTCCAAACCAAGCTATTTTGGAAATTGAGTTCTTTGAGATTGAGTACATTCCATTGTTTTTATATGTTTTTCTTTAATGTTATCGTACCGAAACGTGACACCCGATCCAATAACATCATGCCGGGTCATGGCACCCGCTCCAATGTATCGTGTCGGAACGTGACACCCGATCCAATAATATATCGTTAATTTATCATTTATTGTCACCACTTTTCACTTCATTAACAATATTCCATCAAGCCTTCTTTATTCAAGGCATCACTTCGATAGAGAAGGTTCAACATTATAAATTTCACGGTCTCAGGATTTCAGACCAATCACAAACAACACATAGATTATCCAAACCATACAACCAAGTTCATAGAGAAATTCACAATATCACTCAATGACTATCAATCACTATTAAGAGTCTATCTATCACATAGAATAAACCATAACCTACCTCCACCGAAGAACCGAAGTCAAGCAAGCTACTTCTCTAATGTTTTTCCTTTCCTCAATGCCTCCGAACCTTTCCAATCTATCAAGTATATATGTATAATTTGTAAGTTAATAAGTCTATAAACACTAATATTATTTTATGTCTAGCCTAGACCCAAAAACTCACCTAATTCTATAATCAATTTCCTAAAGTTCAAACCTAAGGATAAGTCTTAATTCCTCCAATTAGCATAACTTTAATGAAATTTAAATAATTCGATACACCTAATATTTAATTACGTATCTCAATATATCAAAATATAGTTTATACGTGAGAACAAAATATTAATATATAAAGATGGAAGCCACTGGTCACGAAACCAGTGGCAGACGGACTAACAGCAACCCAAACCCAACTCAGTTACCGTCCAATTACACACATATATAATATATAACCTTCCCTGCAACCTAACCTTTCATCCATTAATTGTTTCTACCTATAACTTGACCAATCATCACGTCCTTAACTTTGCACTTTTCAATTTTCCAGTCAAATTCGTGTGAGTGTAAAAAGAAATGACAATTCACCTTTTTCTTCTTAAACACATACCAATATAATAATCTATTTGTATGAGCAACAATCTAATATTGAAAGCTGAAAAACTTTGCTCACCTGAAGCGCTTCTTGAATTTGTTCTTGACAATCGTGCGACTCATTTTTTTTAATTTTCTTCTTTTCTACAGATCAGTTATTATTACCCAAATTGTATACCTTAAAATTATAGAACCGGTGAAAGTGACCCACTATTAATTTTAATATTATCTTCTATAATCACCAACTAAATTAATTATTAAAACTACCCCACTAAATTTATAATTATAGTTACGAATAGTCCAAAATACCCATTTAGAATCTATCGAAAAATATTTTATGAAATAAAAATCTCTAGTACTCAAAACGTCCAAATGGATCGTTACAAATATGAATCAAGATTTTTGAATATGTAGTTCCTCATTTAATTTCTTTTGAATTGTAGGAACTTGAGTTTTCTTGTGATAAAAATAAAGGAAAGTGGTGTGCTACATTTTTCAAGGAAGCCAATGTTCAAAGGGGTATTCATAACTTCTTTTTTTTTGTTTCTTATATTATTTATGCTTTTTTATTAATTTTTTTTGTTTTATTGTAATTTTAACCCTTTGAAGACTTCACGTATTACACTAGAATATTTTAATATGAATAAGATTTTGGCGTAGTTTCTCATTTAATTTCTTTTGAGTTGTAGGAGCTTGATTTTCTTGTAATAAAATTAAAGGAAAGCAGTGTGTTACATTTTGCTTAATATGAGTCAAGATTATGGAATACTTGAATTTTTTTTATTAGGTATTCAATTTCATTTTTGAAAATGAGGCATATATGGTGACAAAACCAAAAATAGCATGTTGTAGTTCCTTTTGAGTTGGGGGAGTTTGGTTTTCTTGTGATAAAAATGAAGGAAAGTGGTGTGCTAAATTTTTCAAGGAAGCCAAGATTTAAAGGTGTATTGTAACCTCTTTTTCATTGTTATATTGTTTATGCCTTCTTATTTTTTCTTTTCCTTGATTTATTGTGATTTTAACCTTTTGAAGACTTCATGTATTCTATTATAATTTTTTAATATGAATCAAGAATTTGGAATACTTGAAAAAAATCACAAGGTATCTAATTTCATTTTTCAAAATAAGGCGAATATGGTGACGGACTTCCGCTATTCGAAAAATAAAATAACATATTGTAGTTCTAATTTAGCTTTCTATAATTACTATGCTTTCAAATGACATGTTCTAATGACATAATATAAGTCATGCAATGAAAATTATCATTTAAGTAACGAGAAAAAAAAGTTAAATCGATAAATATTTATATGTATTCCATCGTTATCTTAGACAAGAAAAATTCATCAACAATCTCAATAATTGTTGCAGCCTGCAAGGAACAAGCTGTTAACAATGATATCATATTCTTGATCAATAATAAAGCATGAATTTATCATGTAAATGAAACTCCTCCACACATATAAAGATTTTCTCTTCAGAAAGTGATTCCAAAATTTTGACATTGGTTTATGCTATTGTCCAAAATTATATCTTACTCTTTAATTTCACTTAAGAATATTCTTTAAATTTATTATCTGAAATATGTAAATAGTGATTATTTTGTAGCAAATATTGACAACATGAAGATAGCATGTTAGTAAATATGTAAGTATTTAACTATTTTAGAGAAATTTCATTATACTTTTTGATATCTCACATGCATAAGAATATTAACTCTATTATCTGAAATATGCGAATGGTGGAAACTCGCAACTTCATAAAAACTATGCTTTTTAATAAGAAAATTACTTACAAATTATTATTAACAATATATTGCTTACAACTGTATCACGTGTGAATCATAAGTGAAATATAGTCATATCTTTTTCTAAGAAAAATAAACAAATAAAAAAGTATAAAAGCTAGAAATTTTTAGACCTTTTCTTTACATTGTTTTTTTTTTCTTTTTAAAATATTTTTTACAATGATAAAATTATGAAAGTAATCAAATTATATTCTAACAAAGCAAAAAAAAAAAAGAGTTAAAATATTATATACACTATCCGATACATAGAAATCAAATCTTAATAATTTTTATTTTCATTACTTTAACAACTTTTTATTCTTATAACTTCTAAAATAATTAATAATTATATCATATTATTTGATATTTCATATTGTAGTGAGATAAATAAAGATATTATGAGACTTTTAACGGTTAAAATCGTTACAATGATATTATAAAATATATCTTTCATCTATTATTTAATAAAATTATTAATATCTTATCATTTTTTTTATAACCGCGCAAAGCGCGGATAAGTTAACTAGTTTGTTATAACTGGTATTAATATTGAATATGAATAATATTTTTGCTGGATAGCCACAGTAATCATGGTATCCAAATCACTGTATTTGGAATATATATCCAAATCCAGTTTGGAAAATGAGATTCTTAAAAGTCCGTGACATTCTTTCTTCAATTTAAGTTATATATGCACAATTGGTATAGTTATTTATACTTTATTTTCTTATTAAAAGTTCCTACACGTGCACATAAGTTAAACATTCCTTTCCTTACCGACTATTTTAATCTGTCACAACATATAATCGGTTTTATTTTTTATTGAAAAATTACCAATACATCACTAAGGAACATTTCAGTCATCGTTTACTTATTTTTAAGTAAAATAAAATAAATACCTTCTAAGCGGTCCGTATATAATTATCATTTAGATCATTTGAACTGTGACAAAATTAAACTCAGAATGATTAAAGTCTATGTTACTTAGAACTTGTTTGATTTTTTATTTATAACTTATGATTCTTAATTTATTTTCGCTATTTTGGCTTCAAACAAGTGTTAAAAACACTCTTCTTTTTTTTTTATAATTTACTCAAACATTTTAAAACTGCTTAATCACCAAAATTTGTAATTTTTTTTTTGATAAATTCCTATCATAATCTAATCTAACTTTGTATTGTACTTTAAAAAAACAAAACAATGGAAGTACTTTTTTTGGACTCGTCCCCTAAAGACCACAATCATTAAGGTCTGCCCAACACAAAATAATGACGAATCTTAAAGTTTATATGAACTTGCAGAAAGTTAAACAATCCTCACATCATTAACCTAACTATACTCTTTGTTTTAATTTATTTATCCTATTTTTGTTAAAAAAATTATATTAAAATAAATATTCCATTTTTGACAACTTTTTAATTTCTAATTTCAAACTACAAAATTAAAAATTATTTTAATATATTGTATATATCATTAATTTACTTTTTAAAATTTTGTTCCAAGTAAAAATATACTCCTTTTATCCCATTTTATACCATAAATTTCAAATTTGGATATTAACTCATATAAAATGAAACAAATTTTATATCAAATCAAATTAATTCATATAAAATGAAACAATCAATCAAATTGAAAGTGAGAGAGTATAATTGAAATCACACTTTTAAGTCTTTGTTGTGGGCAGAAACTAGATATTTCTCTCTCTCTGACTTGTAATGAATGGCAAATCAAAATGTTTCAGAATTGAAAAGCCCAAAAAGAAACAAATATGCATTAGCTTGCTCTCTTTTAGCTTCCATGACATCCGTCTTATTAGGATATGGTAAGATATGTATTATATTCAATTTCATTTCTTCATACTGTAGGATCTAGAGTCATTGAGTTCAAAACGAGTAGGTACATATACTAATTAACTGTGTCAGTGGTTGTTGTAGATACAGGAGTGATGAGCGGAGCAGTGATTTACATAAAAGAAGATCTCAAAATATCTGATGTTCAGATTGAAATTCTTGTGGGAACAATCAACATATACTCTCTAGTAGGTGCTGCAATTGCTGGTCGAACATCAGATTGGATGGGTCGTCGATACACTATTATTTTGGCATCTCTAATATTTTTCTTAGGAGCAATATTGATGGGATTTGCCACAAATTATTGGTTCCTCATGTTTGGTAGATTTGTGGCTGGTATTGGAGTTGGATATGCTCTTATGATAGCTCCAGTTTACACTGCTGAAGTTGCTCCGGCCTCTTGCCGTGGATTTTGCACTTCTTTTCCTGAAGTTTTCATCAATGGAGGTACCTCTCTACTTTATTATCTTTTCTGGTCAATAATTCAATTATTTTAACTTTTGTCTTATCCTCTATTTCGATAAGTTGCTCATTTTTCAATGATGAAACCTATTCTGTCCTTTCATTTCATTTGAATTACATACAATGATATATTGATTCAAAAATATAGTCTAAAAATAGAATTTAAATAATAATAAAAATAAACATAGTATTTAAACTAACAATAAAGTATAACCGTGTAAATTACAAAAATAAAATTGAAATATTAAAATAATAAAAAAAGAATATTAAAATATTTTTTTAAGTCAGCCGCCCTTTTATAAGGTAAGACACATGACAGCTTAATCTTGGTAAGACACATGATGTCATGCACCTTACCCATAACTTTGGCACGTTAATGGTGTATCAACAATTTTACCCTTCTGGTTTCATCCTTAAATTGTTTGCTTTTTAAGAATTTTTGATCAATTTTGTTGCCTTTTTTTTTTTGGCTCTGGACTCCCTTTAATTAAGACTCTTCCTCCTTTGAAATATTCGAGTGAGAAGTGTCATTTCATATTCTTAGTCATAATACATGACTCTCTTAGCTCATATTGCTCTCCCTAGGACATGTAACTCTTTAAGTCATTGCTCTTAGCTCAACAAATCCAGTGGACCAACTAGTGATGTTGTTTGATTTAGGATTAAAGCGGATAATATCATTACTAGGATTAAATGTTATTGATGATATCAAAACTCCACTTCATGTGCAGCCTTGGTTGATGTTAAGCAAATTTCAGCATTCAATTGAGTTTAGGTGAATCTTTGATATAATGGGTGCACAAAATTAGTTTTTGGTTGAGGGTGTCAGGGTGAACACACTCTTGTATATACAATGTAATTTTTGGTTGAGGGTGTCAGGGTGAACACGCTCGCCCCTGCCAGTAAGATCCTCTACTCAAGTGTGTGATACAAGAATCAAATAACCTCAAGTACATTATTTAATACAGACAACCAAGTCATTTTATGAGTATCACACAAAAACAAGTCTATAACAACGCCAAATATCCTTAGGATGCTTGTAGAACTAAAATGTCATGTTCAATATATAGAAAGAACAAGTTTAGTCGTGTTTTACAACTCAAAAGACAACAATAAAATATTGTAACCGTGAGGAAGTATAATATACAAGTATTGCTCAAAATAGCTTAATATAAAAGCTACTTCTAAATAAGTACACCTAATTTCAACTTCTCCTTCTACTCATACAAAGTAAAGTTATACTTTTGTATACATTATTTCTAAATATGAATTATGATATGTTAAATTAAAATTTATTGATGATAAAAAACTATTTATAACGAGAGTGTATATACATAACTTCAATACCAATTCAAAAGGTATGAATTACTACTTATGTTTTTTTTCTTCGTGTTGCAGGTGTGTTACTTGGTTACATATCAAACTATGCATTTTCGATGCTTCCACTAAAATTGGGATGGCGATTCATGCTTGGAATTGGAGTTGTCCCATCAGTGATGTTAGGCATTGGTGTCCTTGCCATGCCCGAGTCACCACGTTGGCTAGTCATGCAAGGCCGTCTTGGAGATGCCAAGAAGGTTTTGGACAGAACTTCAGACACTTTAGAAGAATCAAAGACGAGATTAGCTGACATTAAAGAAGCTGCTGGCATACCACAAGATTGCCAAGATGACATAGTTTCTGTCATGCGACAAAGCTCCCATGGTTCAGGTGTATGGCGAGAGTTGTTCCTCCATCCTACCCCCACTGTTCGTCATATTCTAATTGCAGGCATTGGTATTCATTTTTTCCAACAAGCCAGTGGCATAGATGCTGTTGTGCTCTACAGCCCCAGGATATACGAGAAAGCAGGTATACATTCATTCATTCATTGTCATAACTCTTAAAGTTTAAACTGTTAGACGACGACTGACACATTTTTTATTTACATAAAGGGATTACTAAACCAAGCTATAGGCTACTTGCGACTATAGCTGTGGGATGTATGAAGACATTCTTTACTTTAGTTGCGACATTTTTGGTGGACAAGATTGGAAGAAGAATATTACTTCTATCAAGTTGTGGTGGTATGATTCTGTCTTTATTAGCCCTAGCTACAGGATTAACTATCATTGATAACTCAGATCATACGCTAAAATGGGTGATAGTGGTGTGTGTATGTGCAACATATTCAACAGTTGCATTCTTCTCAATTGGGATGGGTCCTTTAGCATGGGTATACAGTTCAGAAATCTTTCCATTGAGATTAAGAGCTCAAGGTTGTAGTATAGGAGTAGCAGTGAATAGAGCAGTGAGTGGAGGAATTTTGATGACATTTATATCTTTGTACAAGGCTATTAGTATTGGAGGGGCTTTTTTCTTATATGCTGGAGTTGCAATTGTGGCTTGGATTTTCTTCTACACATTGTTACCAGAAACAAAAGGCAGAACACTAGAGGAGATGGAACCATTGTTTGGTACTTTCTTCAAGTGGAGATCAACCATGAAAGAGTTGAAGAGAAACAGAGTGGAAGGTGATGATATGCTTCTCCTCTCATAATTTCAATGTCATATATATTACTAGTAACCATGTGAACCCATAACATATACATTTGAATTTTACTTTTTGTTTCATGTATTATTATTGATAATAAGCAAAGTTGTCATGATCAGTATTTAATTCAAGCAACTCACCCTTAAATCTCAAAAGTTGGCTACTAAGCCAACTCTCTAGCTTCACTGGTACACAGATCAGGAAAAAAAATGAAACATACATTAAGTTGGGCCAGGACTTCAGATGCAAGGCACCATAACTTCAGATCAAACAACTCGAACAATCAGAATATGTCACTACCTAAATCGTTGTGAGAAGCACCCACACTAAACCTCCGATGGGAGAACCAATCGCCAACCCAATATGACATCAACTAAGCCATTAAGGTAACAGTCTCATTAGTTAAAGCGAATATTCATAATAGTTAACAAAAAACATGCAGAAACAATCCCCCTAGAATCTGAAAGTCGTGCACCAAAACATCTAACATAGTCTAGAATACAGAGATGCAATCCCAAAACAAAAGAAATCTAAGTCTGAAGAATGGACTAGAGAGAATAGATGAATCCATGGCAGTCCAGAAGAAGCAACTCACCCTTAGAATTAGAAAACGCTGGACTCACAAGTGCGGAGCCAATATTATGAGTTTGGAGGTTCTAAATTTTAGGATAGAAGATAAAAAATATTGCAAAACATGCTTCTTCTTTTTTTCTTAAAAAAAGAAAACCTTTGTTGATGGTGGGTGTCACGACCCAAAAATGGACGTGATGGCACTTGTCTATTCCCACCAAGACAGGTCAGCCTCAACCCAACGAAAAGGAGAGAAATGTGGAAAAACTTATTCTTTCTATTTAAACCCCCAAAATCTGGTTGTCATGTGTACAAACCACTAAATACATAAAGTGCGGAATTGAAATAGTTACAAGTCTCAGCCTTTGTTTCTCAAATAGAACAAAGTATAAAGAAAAGGAAAAAGAGGGCCCGCCGAAGTAACAAGCAACTATCTCTCAAGAAGAAGGAGGAGGAGGAGGAGGAGGAGGAGAAGAAGAACCACCAACAACACGGTACTCAGAAGGCAACCTAATAAGCAAGGCATCTAGCTAGAAATCGAGTACCCCTTACTCTCTAACCGAACCTCCTCAAACTACAACCTGCACAAAAATCAGTCCAACCTAATAGTTCTACAATATACAGCTCACAGGGCCCAATATCCACAGTTCAATATTCACAAATCAACAATCAAACGAATCAAGTAAGTCAATCTCAATGTCAAGTAGATCAGTAACATGCAACAGTTACATCAATCACAATTAATAAGCAAGTCACACATAAGCATCAAATGCACCAAATCACAATAATCAATCTGTAACACCCCAAATTTTTTTTGAACTAAGACTCGAACCATCCTTCGTAGTGAGTAAGTTTTCACCAAGGAATTTAAATTTTTCCTAAGTGTTAAGGTCACTAGATGTAGCACCTTGTGTTCCAAAAAGAACTAGAGAGAATTCATTGAAGTCATTCCTAAGTTCTTCTAAGTTTTGGGTCAACTTCAAACAACTATAACCTTCAGTACAAGATGAGTTAGGTGGTCCATAGATATCAAATGAAAGGTCTTCAAATTATCTTTCCAACGCCACCGAGTTTTCTAATTTTAGAGCTCGTATGAGGGAGATATGCCCTTTTTAAGTCAGGCTGTCCAAATAAGGAAAGTTACCCGAAAATAGTAAGGGTATTTTGGTCTTTTCCTTACCCAATCAGATTTAATTCATTTTAGTAAGGTTTTAGGGGTCTAATCTGATTAGGTTCAGTTTTATAATCCTAATATACGCCTAGGGTTTTAATTGAGAGTTCAAGAAGAGAAAAGAAGAGAAAATAGGAGAAAAGATGAAAGGATCAAGGCGTTCGTCGAGGTTCTTGAATTTTGTTGCGGATTTTCTCCATGGGTTTGATCCCTAAGAGGTATGTAAGTTTCCATAGTGTTGGGTTCGTTCACCCATATGCCAATCATGTTATTTTCAGCGTAATTTCATTCTCAAAAGTTGAAGGATTTGAAATCTTGATAAGTGTTCTTGAAGTTCATTCTAAATCTTATTTTGTTGGGGTTTGATGAATTCTTGAGATGAAAGCTAGTGATTTGAGTGTTGTTTTGAGTAAATTAGTGTGTACTTAGGTTGAGTAATTGAATCTAAGGAAAACTTGAGAAAAAAAATCGATTAGAAGCGATTTAGGATAAGAAAATGAGAGACGAAATTCGTCAAAAATTGGCCTGGGGAGGGGCTAGGGAGGCGCGCCCCAGATGGGCCAGAGGGGCTGAGGCGGCCCCCCAGCAGTGCACCAGATTTGAGCTCCTGAACTTTTGGGGCTGGCGTCCCGCGCCAGTAATGCGCCCGGGACGTCTGCCCCCACCCGTTTTCCGTCGTTTAGCCCGTCTGAGTCCTTCTAAAGTGTAATAACACTTCCTATTGATTCTAACCACTCTAAACTACTTCTAAACACCTAGAAATCATTCATAACATGAATCATAACCTTGAATTCATAATTCAAATTCAAGATAGAGTTAAGAGTTAAGTCTGGAGAGTTCTTCCGAACATTTTGAGAAAGTCCCTTTGAGTCTTTTTGAGGAGTCTTCTACAACTTCTAATAACTTGTTTCAAGACTCGATCAAGTGAGTATAAGAATGAGGAGAATGTATTCATGAGTCTACTTTGTCATCACGAGATCCTTCATATCATGAACCATAACTCTTGAATTCATAACTCACATTCAAGGGAGAATTAAGAGTAGAGTTCAAAAAAGTCTTTGAGTTCAATTGTGGATCCTTTGAGATCAGTTATCGATTTGAGCTACATTTTGAGGAAGTAAGTATGAGAATGAGAAGATTCGTATACATCAGTTCCATATTGTTATTTAGACCCTCGAGTCGAGTCGTTCATGCCCATAATTCCTCATGAACTCCATAAATTGAGTATCTTTGAGAGGAGTAGTATCTTCACTTCAAGTTCTAAGTCTTGAGTATTGAGTTGCTAATCCTTTTGAGATTATATTTCTAACCGTGGGACTACTACATGTTACCCATGAAGGTCCTTGAGTTGAGTAGTTCATGCCCATAATTCCGCATGAACCCTATGAGTCGAGCAGTCTTGAGATGAGAAGTATCATTGAGTCCTTGAGTTGAGTTGTTCATGCCCATAATTCCGCATGAACCCTCTGAGTCGAGCATTCTTGAAATGAGTATTACCATTAAAGTTCTTGAGTTCTGAGTTGTTGAGTCTCGAGTATTGAGTTCTAGTTATGGTTATTGAAAACCTTGAATTGAGTAGTTCACGTCCAAAATTCAGCATGAACTTTATTCTGAGAAGTCTTTTTTACAAATTTTTCTAAAATCATTTTAAGACTTGAGCACTTGAGTTGAGAAAGAGTAGAGTCGAGTTCATTTT
>JAJONR010008805.1:0-28614 GCA_029582245.1 Solanum etuberosum
ATATATTCTTTTTATTCAGTTTTTAAGCTTTTGTATGCTTGAGTTAGTCTTCCGCTTGTAGTCAGCCAGGATGAGGGTTCGCTTGGGGACCAGCAATGGTTCTCGAGTGTCGGCCACGTCCAGGGTGTAGGCTCGGGTCGTGACAAAAATAGTTCAATTTCGTGCGAAGCACGGGTAATTTACCTAGTAAATAAATTAAAAGGGAATCCTGATTTGTGGTGGCGCCACGTAGGCGGGCCTAGGATTCTCTTATATATATATGATTTTTCTCAAAATACTTGTCTTGTTTTATTTTATTTTTTAAGTTAATTTGACTAATATTCGGAACTGAATCAGATTTAACGACTAATATTCGGAGCTGAATCATATTTAATTAGTTTAATATTCTATAATTAAAATGTTAGTAACAAAAAACTTCATGAAAAGTATTATAAGAAGCGATTCTTCTCATATCAATATGGTGAAAAAAATATTTTAAAACGTTAGTCAAAATTTATGTAGTTTAATTCTCAAAAAAAGAAATATGACAAGTAATTTGAGACAGAGGAAAAAAAATTGATTTTAATAACTATGAATTGAAAATTGTATCAAAAGAATAATGAGATATGTATTATTCTTGTTCTTATCCCAAACACTTTTATGGAATAGGAGGTAAAATTCACAAATATCAACTTATATCACGTGTTAAATTTGAAATCTTATGACATTAACTAAATTTTTTTTAAAACGTGCCTTGAAAAATGGTTAGTAATCACTATTTATTATGGAATAGAAGCATGAATAATTGCTCGTGGGATGACGAAACAACATAATAAGTGAACGATTTTAAACTAATTTCAAGAAAATTTACACTCGCGGAACATTCAAAAAATATCCATAACAGGTAAAGATAATCTAATTTACAGAGAAAAAATTCATATAATGATAATAGATATATAACTTAAACTTGATAAATAACACATAAAAGTCCAAATTAATTATTTTAAGGTAAAGATTAGTCCACGTAGTATACAAATTATGCAATAATTCAATCAACAAATTAAATGCATGGATCTTAGATTATTATTATAATTATTACAACTAAATATTATATCCGTACGAGTTCAAAGTGCAAGTTTAAATTTAAAGTTTAATATTAATTGTTTAAAATAAATGTGCCAGCTCTAATTAACAAGGCTAATCATATATTATAATTAAGCAAATCTTTTTATTTAATGAAAGTGCTTACATTATGATTTTGTCTTATGGTTGTTGTGTCTGCTCAACTAATTAATGCCACATGTAAGAATTTGAACTTCAAAAAAATCAAATTATTTTACTCTTACTTGAAAATTTAACAAATTTAATTAAAGTAATAATAGTAAAGAAAGTGTGTTGTTTGGGGTAATTCAGAATAGCATTCGTGTTCTGATTTCAAAAATTATAATGAATTTTTTTTTCTTGCTATTAAAAATAGATAGAATAATTGTAAAAAAAAATGACTTAAGCATGTATTTCGATAATTCTTCTTTTCACTCGATGTTCGGTATCTATATTAAAGTCCAACTGAATTCCGATTTGCATAGAAAATCTCACGTTTGAAGTAAAATACTCCAGAACAAATAAAGGGTGTTGTTTGTGGAATGCAGAATAGCATAAATAAGTCTGTGTTCTGATTTCAAAAATTATAATGAATTTTTTTTTCTTGCTATTAAAAATAGATAGAATAATTGTAAAAAAAATGACTTAAGCATGTATTTCTATAATTCTTCTTTTCACCCGATGTTCGGTATTTATATTGAAGTCTGATTAAAATCAGATGCGAAAATCTCACGTTTGAAGTAAAACACTCCAGAATAAAGATAACTTCATACTCAAAGCTCGAACTGAAAATCTCTTATTAAGAAAGAAAGGAATATAGAAAATCTTTTTTTCATATTAGGGTTCGATAAAATTTAGATTCACATCAAAAAGTCTCATATTTGAGTTAAAACACTCCATAACAAAGATAAACTTGATACTCAAAATTTAAACCTAAAACCTCTAATTAAAGATAAAAGAGTACATACAGATCTATAAGCTACAAGTTATGCTTTAACTATCAAAAATAACAAGTTACATTGAATTTATTTATTTTCCCAATAAACTCATAAGATATATGGATATTAGTTAATATGCAAATCTTCCATAGATCTTTTAAACAATAATTTAAGAAGAATTATCCATAATTGAATAAACTTCCTAGATATGAAATCTTCATATTTAAGTTCAAAAATCTTTCAATTAACACTTAAACCAATTGTTGAACTCCAAGTATATTCTAATGAGCTGGAAGTAGATAGCAAAACTTAGACTTTATACTCTTAATGTTCTTTTTATCTCAAACAAAAAAAACATTAAAGGGAAAGTTCAAAAAAAAAAAAAAAAAAAAAAAAACATGATGCCCTTTACAAATGGTACAACAATTATTTAAACCACTAATGTGTTGTACCTATAAGTAATCCCTCCACCAATAATATGATCGCGATAGAATGGTAAGTACTTATTCATTCGTAATCAGATGTTTCAAGTTTGAGAACTGGATATGAAGTCACCTTTGCTAGAGAGTAATTTACCTATCAATGTGAACTTAATTCTCAGTGCGAATCTAAATTTAGTCGGTCTCTAGTACTTATTCATCATTAATCAGATATCTCAGGTTCGAGCACTAGATATGAAGTTGCCTTTGTTAGGGACTTATTTACCTATCAATGTGAACTTCTCGGCGCGAATCTAAATTTAGTCGGGCTCTAGTACTCATTCATCATTAATCATATGTCTCAGGTTCGAGCACTAGATATGAAGTTGTCTTTGTTAGGGACTTATTTACCTATCAATGAGAACTTCTCGGTGCGAATCTAAATTCAGTCAAGTTCTAATACAGATATCGAACAGCGGTGGAAACCAAGAAAAATTATATGATATAGCTCATGTTGCAAGTTTTAAATGTGTATATAGTGATATATAAGTGCAGCCTTTAGGAAAATAGAATAAGCATTTACTTGTCAATATTCCCTAATTATTGACAAGTTCATGAACTTATCCAACAAACATTAAGGTCTATAATTGCAGATTTTGCAGAAAAAAAGATGGATTTTTATTATTTTTTTCAACAGTTTTTGTCTGTACTTTTAACAATCCCATGTTTTGAATCTCATAGACAGTAACAATTGGCTTTTGAAATAATGCAATTCTTCATCCAACATATGGCCATCATATTGTCTTTACATATGTTAGATTAGGTTCCACTTCTTCTCATGTCTCAAGAATGATTTCTTTAGTCGGATCAGCTTGCGTGCATTTAAATTATTCATCTGGTACTTGTTTTCTCACCAGCATAGATATCGAGTAACTCTGCTCCACTAATGCTTAGGTAGAGGGTGAGCAATCATCTACTCCTGTTGTTTCATTTCACGTGTCTTAGTTTGACTGTGCACGAAGTTTAAAAAAATCATATGCATCTTGTTGTCTTAAACTAAAGATATGTACAATGTACGAACATCTGATCCTTTGAATCTTGATCTAGGTCAAGTAAAATATTTTTTAAAATATTGGGATTTCATTAATATTTTTTTCACTTCCAAGAAGTTGTAAGCACATCATAATGATTGAGTATTAAAGAAATTAATAACTAGTTCTAATTAACAAGTAGTTATGCTAATGACCTGTGATTCAGTCTTATCAAAACTGCCTCTATTATTTGCTTAACAACAGATTGTCAGAAAGAAATAATGTTACTTACACTTGACTTTGTTAAAGAGGCATATTTAATGTCAGTTTATCATGTCAACAGTACCTAATCTTAACATAAACTAGAAAATTAACAAAACCAAACAACCCCTGGTGTTTTGATTCAATGTCCAAGGTAGTACAACACATGATGTGTGGTTAGAGCAGAGCTTATGTTGCTCGGACTCTTCAAAAATGTTGATGGTCCTGTGTCTGATCCTCCAAAAGTAGTATAGTTTTCGAGGATTCATTACAGCTACAACAACATTCTTGGTAAGTCCAAGCAACACAGAGAGCAGCACGTCAGGGGCTCGATTCTTACTGGAAAACTAGGTCTCAAATGGAAAAAGGGTAGAGGAACGTACACATTATCCACATAGTTTCTGAGTTGTAATCAACGACTTTCCGGTTATCAAGAACAATAGAACAAGAACAATGCAAACTAAATATAGAACAAGGGAACTTTGTTCAAAACTAACTTTTTTCACTCAAAAGTTTATAGTCTCCAAGGCTCAATCCACAAGTGAGAACACCTAAAGTGCTGAACTGAGACTTTTAACTTGTTTCAGTTTACTCATGGCTAAATATTTACCATGTCTACTAAGGACTTGCTCGGACTCTTCAAAATTGCAACCGAGTTTGTGTCAGATCCTCCAAAAGTAGTACATTTTTGGAGGATCCGACAGCTATGCAGCATCATTTTTAGAGAGTCCGAGCAACATAAGTGGGAGCTCAGCCCTTTGTGACTGTCAGAGTACAACAAAAAATCAACTTCTCAAGAAAAAAAATTGAGCTAGAATACCATAGATAAAGAATGAATGATTTCCTTTATTTTTTCTGTTTCTCATTTCTTTCTTTTCCAGTTACAAATAAGTATTGGAACTCAAAATTTTACAATTTGCATATTGCAATCTACCACTAGGATGAACAAAACTTGTGTACAGTTGAATAGGAAAAAAAACTATGGAAGAATTCTTATGAAAAGAATAAAGGAAAGAATCTCTATGTCATTTTATCTATTCACAGTGAAAGAACAGACTAATGAAAGAAAAAAAAACTAATCCTAGTTCAAATGAATAGTATGAAGTTAGGGTCCTTTATGTGGTGGAGAGGAATATTTGCTACTGAGGCAAGATAAAGTTTTGTTGCCCATAGGAGAAAGGGAACAGGAAACCTGCATTACACGGCTCAGGCTCGTTGGAGTTGATGCTCTTGAAGGGAAGTTCATTTTGAGACGGCAAGCACTTCTCGGGGACAAGCTCACTTGCTCTAGAGCATGGGATTGCAGCTGTGAGGGGTAATCCCTCAAACATCCGATACGAGGTCCAGCTCCTGTGCTCCATCTGCAAGACAGTTGCTTTCCCAACTGATACGATTTAAGATCCTTGTGTGAATTTATCCTTTGGATGATAGATTCATCTGGAATTATCTCTTCTTTACTTTCATCAAGTTCTTCAACAGAAGAGCTGTGTTTTATATCCATTTGATCTTGTTCGGGAGCAAACAATTCTCTTGCTGTTTTGTATCCGTCTGTTGGCGATTCCAAGTTGGAAATAGATTTAGCAGCTTCACTTTCATTCTTTAATTTCTCTAAGAAACCATCATTCCGGGGAATTTGAAGATTAGGCAATTTGATACTGAAGTTATGAGATGGTTTTGAATCCGAAAGTTGTATATCAGCGGCTTGCTCTTGCACTTTCAAATCTCTTTTCTCTGAAGTTGACTCTTCTAGATCATTCTCCTCTGTCTCCAAACCATCTTTTTGTAAGTCGTCCTCAGAGGAGTCGCCTCTGAGGAAAACGCCACTCTTCTTGCCAATCGATTCTTCCTCGTCTTCATCAGAATCAAGCTTAACATCATTGAGGTCGACATTGTTCTCTGTCATGAATGAAATGAAGTCCTGGAAGTTTTCTGGGGTAGGTCGGTAATGTCCACTATGAGGCCAGACAGCCTGTAGAATTCAGATAACAAATGCAAAAAGAGTTAGATCGAAATCACGAATAAGCTGCCAATATGAGTCGAATCAGAAGTGTGAAAATGACTCGAAGATATTTTAACATACCTTCAATACTCCTCGTTCTGCAACTATTCTCCCAGCAGCTAATGTAGCTCCTCCAGCCAAGAAACTAGAGTGCTGAAATGTGCCTTTAGTTTTCTTGCCAACGTATAAGGTTTTCGAGGTGCTGAGGACAAAAATCCACTTAGTGCCTTTTGGTCCATCGGTCGTGTCAAGGAGCTTCCCGGTTTCCTTGTAGAAGAGCTTCCCACCTTCCACCTCAACTTCATAAGCCTTTCTTTCCATCTGTAGTATAAAAAGAAAGAAACTGATAAGTAAACTTCCCAAATTCCCACAAGTGCAACTAGCAAAGATACTAATGGACTGATAAATTGAGTAAGGACCTACCGGACCGAGGTACTTAATGCACTGCTGCTGAAGTTTCCATCGAGGGCATTTATCCACAATATTCACTTCTTTTCCTTCTCCAATATCCAACCTGATTCAGAGAAACACAGTTAGCAAACGAGACACTTTCACGATGTATTATCGTTAAAACTCGATCATTCGTTATCTAGACAATTACCAGTAGAAGAAGGGTTCTTTGCTTTGAGAATGCAACCATTGGACATAATAGAAATGCAAGTTGTGTCCATACCGATGTCGTGGGTCGATCTGTTACACAAAAAAAGCCTTTCCCTTATTACCAAAATTGAAATTTGGCGTAAAACACAAGTTCAGTATACCATTAAAAAGAGCTACTTACAGCTTCAAGCCAGTGCTGTAGAGCTAGTTTCTGAGCTTTGCCATTCTTAGATAAGCCCTTGCCAACCTGCATGAAGAAGAAAAAGATCAGCAAAAATCTCAAGAGTAAATTCAAAATCTTTGCAATAACTTTCATCAGCATTTACGAAATGATCCAAAATTTACCTTGGCTGCTCTAGTTCTTGCTCTCGACCAACGAGAAACTGCTGTCTCGTGTTTATCAAGATCAAAAAATGAAATAGAACTATGCTTGAGTTCAGCAAAATCTAATAGCTTCCACCTGAAATTTTTCAAAAAATACATGTCAGGAACATTCAAATCAATAGAGTTTATCGATAGGATGTTTTCTCGGCATAGAAAACGTACCAGCTTTGCTCTATAAGTACTGCACAGTCAGCTAATTTTCTTCTAGTCCTAAAACTCTTGTACACTTTCTGCAACTTTAAAGCTGCCTCATGTTTGGGGCTGCTAGTATATGCTAGAGGAGATTTTTGAGACTCTCCATTCATGCTTCCTAACCTATGAAACTCGCTAAACTCGGGTTTCTCTTCTGATGAAGTTCTCTTGAACTCCATTGCACTTCCCATTGTCCTAAAGCTGACGGTTTTTTCTATCGACATCCTTCCGGAGCCATCCGATTGCAATATTGTTGGTTCTGTGTCATGACTCTTAAAGCTAACTGACCGTAGTGGCGTCTTCCGCTCATCATGTCCGAAATCGATAGATTTCACAACGACAGAATCAACGCCAGTTTCCGAATCACTTTGAGAGGCAAGTGGGCTCGAAAAGGATAACCCCATACGATTTCAAAATCAAATCTTGAATAGCTTATTGAGACCTTAAAATCCTGTCAATAGTAACGTACATTTAGAGTTGATTCATTCAAATTATATTAATCAAAATGCCAAATGGAAACACATCAACAAGTAAAACTTTTGTACATCACATTATGAGCTGTACTATAAGGTATAAGCTAATATTTACCATTTAATCTCCAAATGTAGACAATCAATAAGTATCATTTGCAAGAACTAACTTTTTGCAAATTTTGACCAAGAAGATATTCTCCAAGAAAAAATTTATAATCACTTCATATTTTTCATTTTTATATTTGAACAAGTCAAGCAAGAAGATACATATTCTCAAAAAAACAGAAGAAAATTTACAAGGGAGAATGATTACTATAAAGCTATTAAAGTATGAAACAGAGGCATAAACTTTAAAATCTGAATCTATTGGCACTTTCTAATTTACTCAATCTCTAAAAATCTCAAGAAACACATTCAAAGTGGAAAAAAAACAGAAAAGAATCCACATTTGGCAGATCATAAGAAAAAGAAGTAACCCCATAAAAACAAAAAAAAGACCAATTTTACAAGATTCTTGAAAACCCAAATTGCAAAAAACCATGAAAAGAACAATAAAGATTCAAACTTTATTTTTGTTTTCCCACCAAGTGTCTGATACCCGCATTGGCACCTAACTAAATCCAGATTCACACTGGAAAGTTGCATATTGGAGGTAATGTGTTCCCTAACAAAGACGACTCTTTACCAGAGGGACTCAAACTCGAAACCTTACCGCTCCACCCCAACCCTTTGTTGCTAAAGATTCAAACTTCACTTCAATGCAAGAATCTTTGAACCAAGAACCCAGTTTCAATGTCCCAAACACCTCAGAAAACAAAAATGCATAGATTTTTTTTAATTAACTCAGCTCAATCTCTCAAAATACCAAGAAACACATTCAAACAAAGAGAAAAAAAAAAACAGAAAAGAACCCACATTTGACAGATCATAAGAACAAGAAGCAACCCAACAAAACACAAAAAGACCATTTTCACAAGATTCTTGAAAACCCAATTTGCAAAAACACAAGAAATCATGAAAATGGGCAATAAAGATTCAATCTTTACCTCAAATGCAACAATCTTTGGAACCAAAAATTGCAAAAAATGGGTAATAGTTTGTTTTTTTGGCTATGATTGATACACAAAAAAAACTGTTCTTTTTCACTTTTGTGCTTTATGGGTATTTTTCTGAATAGGTGTGCTATAAACAGAATGAATATGAATATACTGATGGCTATTAGCTGATTTATATACATATATGTATGTGTGTGTGTGTGTGTGTGTGTGTATAGGAGGAAAAGAGAAGACATAGGAAAGTGTGGGGTTGTTGGAGGGGGGTGTGGGGTTAGGGGGTGTGAGGTGGTGTGGGGGGGCGGGGGTTGGGTTGGCACGTGGATGGACTTTTTAGTGAGGCTGTAATAAAAATTGTATTTATTTTTTAAAAAAAAAAAAATTTACTCTTTCAAAATGAAAAAAAAAAAACATAATTGTTACGTGTTCACGTAGGATTCGAGACGTAATATAAGTAGTTTATGTTGATAGTCACTTGTATGATGCAAGTATTAGTGACTGTATTTAAGGTGTATAAGTAGGAAGTTTACTCGGATAAAGGCATTAGTATATGATTCCACATCTCAAACTCGTAATTCATAGATCATATATATGATTATAATTTTTATCGAAGTTTAATTGAATTCAGTAAGTACTTAGTAAGGCTGACAATTTTCATTATTTTGTATTTTAACCCTTGTACTCTTTCAAAATGAAAAATAAAATAAAATCATTACGTGTTTACGCAGAATTCGAGACGTAACATATTTAGGTAGATAGTTGTTCATATGATTCAAGCATTAGTGATTGAGCATAGGGTGTAATGTAGGAAACTTACTTTAACGGGTG
The DNA here is from genome assembly GCA_029582245.1 of Solanum etuberosum. Classification (NCBI taxonomy): domain Eukaryota; kingdom Viridiplantae; phylum Streptophyta; class Magnoliopsida; order Solanales; family Solanaceae; genus Solanum; species Solanum etuberosum. Next base: position 9,258 of record JAJONR010008805.1, read on the forward strand.
ATTCATAGATCACAGGATGACAATTTTTATCGTTACTCCAAGACTCTTCTTCGATTTCAACTAGATTTAGTAAGTACATAGATTTACCATTTCTTTCTCATTATTTTCGATTTCAACTAGATTTAGTAAGTACATAGATTTACCATTTCTTTCTCATTATTTTCTTTTTAATTCCTTATAGTCAATGTGAACAAAATCTAGTTCAAACTTTATTAAGTATGCAAAATTATAAATCATACTAATTTTTTAAAACTTGTTGAGCACGAATGGCTTTCATATAGCTTTTTGAAAAATTCCACCCTATTTTTTTTTTTATTGGAATAAGTAAAACCAAGAAATTTTTTGAAAGAGAATTTATTTTTATTAAAACATGAATCCAAGTTCACATTTAATTATCATATAATTGGAATTTCACTTGACTCAAATCCTTGATTTTCAATTTCGATAATATACTTTATTTTCACTTCTAAAGCATCTATTTTTAAAAATTATGAAATGAGTTGAAGGTCTATCAAAAATCATCTTCTTATTAAGGTAGGGATAAGGCGTACAATTCACTTTTCGCAGATCCACTTGTGAAATTATGTTGGATATGTTATCGTTGTTGTTGCTGGTGGCGGTGATGGTGGTGTCGTCGTCGTTGGTGGTGGTACGGTGTCGTTGTTGTTGTGTTGGTAGGGCTGGATCCACGTGTAATATATGATTACAAGTAAACGATAATGCTCCTTCTATTCCATATTAACTGAATTTGTGAGGCAATGCAAACATACTAAGAAAAACATTGAAGGACATAATTTAAGTCAGAATTTCTACTATTGCCCCTTTGTGAAATCGTAAATATAATTTTGTAAATATTGTAATTTATCTCCTAGAAAATATAAAACTCAAATAAATGAAAGGACAAATATGAAAAAAAATTCAAACATTTATATTAAACTTTGAACAATTCAATTATTTCGAACAATATTTAAAAAAAAGACTCAAAAATTCACTTAATATGAAATAGAGGGAGTAGTTTTTATATTGTTTTATATGTATTAAGAAATATATTATATATTTTTATGAATATTTAATCAATTGTGAGATAAATTATTATTATTTATTAACTTAGTATTATTATAAAAATTCATAAACTTCTCCGTGAATTAATTAAAAGCAATGTAGGCAAATGAAAGGTGACAAATAGACCATCAAAAGTCGTGGCAGGATATTCCTTATACTGCTTTTATCAAAAGTTTCGAATTCAAGTCTTGAATATATATTTAAAAAATCTCAATAAAAAGCATGTTCTCCTTTAATAAGCCTTATACGACAAATCCAAATTAATCAGGATATTAATACAGATATCAAACACCGATCAAGATAATAGGAAAAGAGATGACAAATAGGAAGACTTTGAAGAAAAAAAAACCAGCTTCTTGTGTGGAAGTCAAATTCTAGTATATTTAATAATAAAATTCCACACTAATGACATTGACCTAGTATATAGATATGAATAAATATCAATTGATGATGTAAATAGCTAGGTAGTTTCACTAACCAAACATCATAAATAACTTAGCCTCCAAGCTTTTTTAAAAATCAAGAAAAATCTTACAACAATCACTATTAATGTGTAGTTTCATGATCTACAAGTATTATATACCCTACTAAAAATTTTAAAAAAATAAAAATTCATCGCCGAATATTCATCAAAAATATTTTCAACGACTGTTTTTTCTGATAAATTATCAGAAATTGATTGATTTCTAGTAGTCGAAAATATTTTCAACAAGCATTTTTTTCTGATGAAATATTCGTCAGAAATTGATTGATTTCTAGTAGCGATATATCTTAAGGCGAGATTTAGAGATGTTTCATACATCATGTATTAGAAGGTCATAAAGATAATTAATAGTACAAATTAAATGTTGATTAGTCATAAATTCATAATGATGTATTTGCTTAGGTTGGATAGAGCATGTTGATTTTTTTTTGAGTTAGTGAACATTTTGAGAATAAATAATAATATTAATTAGAGAAAAAGTGAAAGCTCAAAGTCATTTGAAACTTCTATGTATACTTCTTAGATGACCCACAAGTTGACTAATTAAATCCCATAATTATTTTATTTTATTTTAATAATAAAGAGGGGGTTTGATGAGTTAATAACAACAAAAAGTTTTTTAGATAAGTCTAAAGGGACAGATATTTTTTAAAAAAATATTTATTCAATGCAAAGAATTAAACATTAATCAAGCCTACACATTTTTGGTGTCACTTTGTTATAACTCATACCACCTGTCAAAGATATATTATAAACATATTGGTTTTTTATTTATCTGTACATAAATAATTGAACGGAAGAACGATCTTGAAGCAACGATAAAATTATCTTCATGTTATTTATAGATTACAGGTTCAAGTTGTAGATCAGTCATTAATATTTGTATTAGGATAGGTTGTCTACATCAGACACATCTTAAAGTGCGGTTCTTTCTTTGAATCCAATGTGAACGCGGGATACTTCGAAGGTTGTGGATTAAATGAGTGGCGACCAAGCATAGTCATTGCCAATTTAGTTATTTTTATTATTTAATAATTTATATGTTTCTTTTAAATTTCTTTAACATATTATTAGACCAAATTAAATACCATTTATTGGAGTACTTTTTTGAAGAATTTTTTTTTGGAGCACTAGAAAATGTCATGAAACCAAATCTTACGTACCCAAGAAGAAATGTTTGTTGAATTGGTGTATTCTTGGACTCAAAAAAAAGTTAATTTTCAACAACACCAACTTACTATATCTTATTTTTATATATATTAATATCACGACTCAAATCTTAATAAGACGGGTCGACACTCTGCTAGCTCCTCCAGGACAAATACATAACACGTATATTGTCCACTTTGAACCTATATAGGTGTTACAATCCAAAACGAACCATACAAATTGATTCGTGAGAATTAATATATAGATCGATGGATGAATCGGATGAAGAAATATGATAACTGAATTAGTAAAAAATGATTATTATTATTATTTATTTATTTTAAAAGTCTTAACATAGAGTGTGAACAGTAAAACCTTTACACTTCAAACACACATGCGCACAAAAATAAAAATGTGTAATTATTCATTAAACAAATAATTAATTAGACAAAAAATAAGGGTAGTTTTTTATAGGAAAAAAAAAAAAAAACTTTATAGCTAACGCGTAGCCCAAAAAAAAAAACAATAAAACTCGATTAATTAATTATATATAGTAATATCTGTATTTTTTTCCCTTTTTTTCTTATTGTGGAAAGTATTAAGTCAAATTCTTATAATTTATTAGGCAATGAAAATAATCTTTCTTTTTATATTATTAAATAAAAGAAAATTATCCCATTTCAAATAGTTCATGCATTATTTTTGCATTCAAGAAGAAGCAATCGTTAGTGATCATGAAAGTATTTTTGAGCTACTTAACTAACAACGAAGAATTTTATTCGACTTTATTTATGGTAAGAATGTGTATTTTTGTGCAAAAATATAAACGGAGGGCAAACTTATTTAATTTTCTCAAACAATTTAAGGATAAAATTGATACTTTTATTTTAAAAAATTAAATATAAAAAGCTTATGATGCAAAGAGATGTTTTTTCATTAAAATTTTGATTATATTGTTTTTTAAAATTTTAAATTTTATAAAAAAGAAGAATCTGACTTTTGCTCTTTTGCTCAGGAGGGATATTTGACCAAACCAAAAGTTGCAACAAAAATAATAAAAATTATAGTCCGGCACAAAATGTAGGTGTTTCCCACTAAGCTAATTTACATATTTATTTAATTAATAATTTATTTATTTATATGTTTTTTTTCTTATTTATTTCTACTAAATTCCAAAAAAAAAGAAAAGGAAAGGATTCAAATAAAAGTTAGACATGCTTTTAAAGTTTGGAAACTTCTCCCTCCACCCCAAATTAATTTTGAGGTTTCCATTTTCAAAAGTCAATTTGACTCATTTTCAAAATCAAATTAAATGATCGGATCTATTTAATATATATTATCATGACGTTGCAACTTTTCTCATGTTAATTTGATGAAAATTATATTTCAAAAATTCAAGTCAAAGTTTACATAGTTTAATTTGACTATTGAGAAATGAAACATGACAACTAGTATAATATGAACGAAGTAAATGAAAAAAAAAAATAGTAAATATTAGGGTATATACATATAATTATATTGGTCATAATATATAAGCAATGAAAAGAAAAAAGAAAAAAGAAACCTACACAAACACTTTTTTTTTCTTTTAAAAATTACATTATATATCATTTTTTTCTTGTAACAACTAGTTATTAATATATAATATATTATAAAGTGTCTCACAAAAATCAAAAAAATCAAACATGAAGTCAAACCCTAAAAACTTCAATTTTGAGGTATGCAGTGTCATTTTCTCTAGACATTTTTTTTTAATACTACTAGTAATAAATTGCAACTTCCAATTTTATTTTTAACATTATAAAAAACAAAAATTCTTACACCATAATATAAAATTATTATTTGACTTAAAAATAATTAGACATTACATGACATATCCAACTGTCAAATTTCAGATCTCCATGCAAACCTAACAATTGCTCCTATTATTAATAAATAAAATATTTTAAAGAAAAATATTTTTATTTTAATTTAAAGTAGTACTCTTAAGTAGAATCAATATAAGTAGATAATTCTTTTCCCATTTTGATGGGTACTTTGTACCGTACAATGAGCCGGTCTTGGCTCACATATCCACGTCTCCGCATGCAATTGGACCACGTGGTCTTGTCTCTTTTTAGTATTTTTATCGATTCGTATTATTTGTCTTTTATAATTTTTGTAAATTATTCTTTGATCGGTAGATCAAAGTATGCATCTAATATATAGCTCGTGTGACGATATGAGAGTGAAAAAAGAAGACAGAAGAATGAGATAGAGAACACTAACAACGTACATACTTGGTTGCAATGGCGTAGCCACATGGTGGTCAGGGTGTCTAATTGGACACCGTTCGTCGGAAATTTTTTACCGTATATACAAGTAAAATAATACACGAAATGATTAAATAACCTATTTTGGACACCCTTAACATAACAAGTTGTTATAGCCACCTCCTTGGAATGAGCAAGTGCGCGTATGTTCGAATCTCACTAGTTCTACTTTTTTAAAAGAGCTTTTGTTGTGCTATTTCTGGACACCCTTTGTGAAAATTCCTGACTCCGTCACTGCTTGGTTGTGAGTGTAATCTTTTCTAGGGCGTAAACCCTAAGTCCCTAAACTAAATAGTGATATTGTTGTACTCTTTCTTGATCACATGAATCATTGGCTCTAAAATATGTAGATCTAATTTATGAGAGAGAGAAAGATGAATGATAGAGTTGATTCCGACCTAACATGTCAACAATTTATTCGTATCGATAATTATAACAATAAAAAAACTCCTCATATCAGACATAAGTTATTTTGTATTATTTAAAAAGACTCAAAACGACTCATATTTACGATCAGAACATCATTGTTTCTGATACAGAAGTTCCTATAAAAATGGGAAATGCCCTACCTTTGAGACAAGTATATCTCATGGAGATACATTCACGTTGTTGGTTCTTATCATATTAATGTTGCAATGTCATATTGCCACAAAGCTTAATTAATTAGATCACTTAATTAATATGTTTTTCATAAAGCTAGGTGTCATTATGTAAGACCGACACAAGAACTATATATTAAAATAAAAATTAAAAAATTGAAGACACAAGAATTGTGGTCTCTAATTAAGCTCGTAATGCATGTAAATTATCTATAAACATGTAATACGTGTTTCAATTTATAAAGCATATAATACAATAATAACAACAATAACATATATACTCAATATAATTTTATAAGTGGAGTTTGGATAGATTAGAGTATACGCAAATCTTACACTCATCTCGTAAAAATAGAAAACTTGTTTCTAATAATTCCTCGACTTAAAATAAGGCTTTTTCCAAGTAGTTTGAAAAGAGAAATATAGAATTGAGAGCAGTAACATCAACAAAATAATTTGAAATAGAGAGCAGTAACAGCAACAAAATAATATGATAACGTACTAAAACACACAAAAAAACACGAATAATAACGAAAATCGAAGAATATGAACTACGAAAATAATGCTAATACTACTGATAACAAAAAAAAGTCTTAGTATTAAAAAGTATATACCATCAAACCTTTTTATTTTAGATATCATTTTTGTCGTAAATTAATCTCTAGGTCTTTAATTACTTGCTTAAATGATATTGTAATTGTGCCACATCAATTTTTAGATATATATTTCAATTGACACAATAATCTTCATATTGTAATCAAAGTTGGAAACACAATATATTTTAATCAGATTTACTGTTTACCAATGTTTGCATATAATGATACAAAAGAGTTAGCTGTACAAAGTCATTTTTCAAAAAAAGGGGATTTTGTCTAGCTAAGCAAGATTACATTTTGTCTATAATTAATTGAGATTATTTAATTAGATATGTATGCAAAATGTATCAATCAAAAGTATCGAGATCAAGACTTAAAAGAACGAAAAAGTTCTGGCAAATAACACTCTCTTGTTTGAAAGGTCGTGTTAGATTTGTACACGAAATGTATCAATCATAAGTCTCAAGTTTAAGACTTGATGAAAACTTTCTGGTAAAAAACGTTTACGCTACATGAATAATGACATTATCTTATTAAATAAAATGTGACATATTTAAAATCATAATCATTTTTACGAAATTAATTTAGTTAATTAAATAAGTTTATTTTTATATTTTTTAATAACAATGTACTAGATAATTCATACTTTAAATATATTTTATTCACTAAATTGATTTATATCATTCAATTCGAAAAAAGAAGTTTTGCCGGCATGAGGTTGTGAATTTTGAAAAAAGAATGGGTGAGTAACCAGCAAAGCAGTAGCTGGAGACCACAACAAGCTCCTATTTTATTTTATTTAAAAAAAATAAAGTTTTCTTTTGATATCGGATATTTATATTGAAATAATTCGATTAAATTCTGATTCGCACATTGTAAGATTCATTTATGAAAACACTTGCACTCCCAACAAAATATTTCCTATTTACACACGTTCAAATCCAAGACCACTCCTCACATCGATCAATAGCAAGATATGCATCAAAATTTGAATATTATGAGCTCGAAATCGATATCTCATTCATTCACACTTGAACTCACATCGATCGATAACAAGAGATGCATCAAAATTTCAATATTATGAGCTCGAAATCGATATCACACCACTTAATATTGTTCTTTGAATAAAAAATATATGTTAAGTTCAGATGAATACACCATTATCTTCTTTTGTTGTTTTTCACTCGTATGCGGTATCTAAATTTGTCGAGTCAGTAAATTTCAAATATTCGAAATACAAAATTAGTACGTACTTGGCATGCACCGACGGTCAAAATCAGAAGCAAAAATCAGATGGCGCGTTGCATTATGAGTGTGTTGTTGTAAAGTGTTGGAAAATATATTACTACTAAAGTCTACTACACATGTATCAAAGTAGATAAATTAATTATTATTATTATTATTATTATTATTATTATTATAATAAGTCAGCGCGTTTATATCTGTATTTTTTGTACTATTATTATTAACACACTTTTTTTATGTTTATGTGTTTGACTCTTGACTTTTGTGTGTACTTGATTTTAGAGTAATGGTCTTTTAATTCTAAGTCTTACTATTGTTAAGTGTAAATCGTAATTCTACGAAGTGAGGTTTAAAGAGGGTAGAGTATACATAGATGTTATTCTTACTTTCGAGATAGAAAGATTCGAGTTCAAACGTATACTAATATCTAATTCGTAAGTAGTAGTTAATAATTAGGATGTTTTCGGTTTCTTTTTTTAGTGGAAATGGATCTGCAGCGACTATAATTTGTATCGTCGATCGTTGAGTGACCTAAATATTGACGCATGCATATGGTTTTCTTTGTAAACGCGATAATCCATTATAATAGGTAAGATTTACATCCCTTCTAGGTGAATCCGCCGACTAATCTATGCTCATTTTTTCAAGTCTTAGTGGATAGAAATATCTAATAATTTTATTATTTTTATTCTTCACTTGATTTTCGTATTCAATATGATTTGAATATGAAACCTCAGATTAAAGATAAAGAAGTATTTATTAGTTATCATTCCATTACATTTCTTATCGATAAGCTAAGTGCTCATAAAATTAATTAAAATGCGCATAAATTAATCCGAACATATTATTTTAAAAACAAAATCTCAGCAAGTTGTAACTTGTAACTACCCAAAACAGCGTTACAACTCACATCCTTTGGTGCAATATGTCAAACTTTTAAGTATACTTTTTTTTCTTTTTTTCCACACACTTTTTGTCTTCATCAAATGGAATTTTTTTTTCTATTTTGATTTAGTGTTAGATTGGTCGGTGACAGAATTTTTTTGGCTAACATGAGTGGTAAGAAAATATTAATTAAGAAGCGATATTATCTTTATTCATGTCTTAAGATATAATCTCTTTTTATTAAATATTTATTACTTTATTTATGAGTCATCGCCGCATAATTGAAGTGTTTGTAGTCTTCCCAACAATTATATACTAAGGGTAAAATAGAAAAAGAATAATTAATTTTATCATAAACTTTTTTAAAGTGACTAATACAATTTAAGATCGATAACTATTTTTAAACGTTACGACATGTAATTTGAGACGAAAGAAATATATATAACTAATCACAGTTATCATGGATAAAGTCGTAAGCGACCCTCTTGAGTCTTGACACTTAAATTTAAACTTATTCCTAATAAGCATTTACATATTTTATCTGAATTAGAAATTTAAGTGTTCAATAGAAATAAATTCAAATTTCAACGTCAAAATAAAAGATGCAGACAAGTTTAAAAGACCGTAAATGATCGACTTTAAGTCATTAATAATAATCAAACTAAAAATAGTTATAGCTAGTTATGAAATGATTTAGAGAAACTCAAATCAAACTAGTCTAAGTCTCCAATGACTATTATTACTTGATCATACAATAAGACTTTTCATATAATGTAGAACCAAATTTTGACTAAAAATGGAAATTTAATTTGGCATTATAATTCCCAATTCCAATAGAAATACCACAATTCACACAATACATATGTTTTTGTAATGAACTTTTCAATGTCACACATTGAAGGACTTGTAAAACATTAAGATTTCAGAAAAAAAAGAAAAAGAGTCTTTGTAGGACTTGAAGTCATCAACGTGCAACTAAAGGACTAATTGTGTGTTTATATTTGGCACTCTCTACACACATATAAACTCATTCATATGTACTTGAAAACCGTCTAAAATCGCGATGGAGCAGTAAATATTCTTTCATCGTTAAATATCAAAGAATACTTTTGGTTCGAGTTTTAGAATTGAAATCACCTTTAATTTTTTTAAAAAAAATTACTCCTCAATATGAGATATTTCAGCATGAATCCAGATAGTCAATCTCAAAGTGAGCAGTTTGAATAATGAGTAAAACAATAAAAACAAAGACTTTCTTAAGAATTATCCAACATAGTTATAGGGTTGTTAAGTACTTTTTTTTCATTATTAATTAGAGATTTGATAGAGAACACGTTTTACTTCTCAAAATAAAATAATAAAACAATATGAATTTTAATCAAATTATAGATGAACACCGTACCGAATAACAAACGAGAAATAAAACCTTTTGTGTAAGCTGATTTATGGAAAATCATTATGGAACTTTTTTGTGACATGACACACATAAGGTCCACATCTAAAAAAAGAAAAGAAAAAAGAGCAAGCTTTAGGAATAAAATCGCCCTTGACATTCACTCAAAATAAAAAGTATCGACACTAATTTAATTAGACCAGAATATATATATATATATCAAACATCGAATAACAAACGAGAAACAAAACCTTTTGAATAAGATTTATGGGAAATCATTATGGAATTTTTTTGTGACATTGACACACATGAGGTCCACATCTAAAAAATAAAAAAGTAAAACTTTTTACGTGTTTCTCAACGTGTTGCATTTTATTTTTTCTTTTGTTCCCAAATCCCAATTATATGCATGTTTTTATAAACCTTTCAATATGACATAAATAATATGTTACATGTATTGTGTGAATGGTGATAATTTCTACACTAGATTAATGTTAAATGGAACAACTTTTGTCATTAAACAAAAAAATGTACTATTAATCCTATTTAACTAAGAATTATTAGAACGTCACGTTAGTTACTAGCTATTTATCAACAAATCAACAATGAACATAAACCCTTTCACTTAAAAGAAATAAGAATCAGCTACAATATATTGTTGATTTTTTATTTATTTTTTCATTCGATGTTCGATATTTATATTGGGAGTCCGATTAACACGACATGAACTTAAATTAGTCGGGCTCCAACACGGTACCAGACACTGGATAAAAAAAAATCAACAATGAATATTGTAGCTATTTTTATTTTTTAAGTGAAAAGGGTCAATATTATTTCTAGTTATTGACTTAAAACATTCTTGTTACACTTCATCAATTTATTTAATAGCATAAATATTTGTTAGTTAAATCATTATGAATGTTTTTTTGGCCCCTCAGACCTTATTAATAAATTCTGATTTTAATCCTCATGTAGTATATAATTAATCACATTTAGTTTTTAATTAATTGAAATATGCACATTTAATCTCTTTGTTTGTAAAATATTTATAAATCTATCATGATTATCAATTATTCCACTATTCAATTGTATCTCGTATTGTTACATTGAGAATAATTATAAAAATAGTTCAAAATATAACATTTTTTTATATATAACAAGATCATAACACATTATATTTAACTAAACATTAAGTATGTGTTGTCGATTATCGATTATCACAAGAATTAAAATTAGAATTTATCGATAACTAAGGAATCAAAGTACTACTATCCAATATACAAATACATTTCATAAAAGTCAAAATATTTTAAGATCAATATGTTTCCTTTTGGGAAACAAAAGAAAAAAATATGTCATTTTATTATAAAGAAAAAAAAGGCTATGAAAATCATTTTTCATGGTTAATGTGGGCCCAATGTGTGGACCAAATGCCCATAAACCGTGTTATGGTAATAAAAGCCCAAATTTGACCCATCTACTTTGTAAAGGATGTGGGCCCATGAGCGGTTCAGAGGACGGTTCGTGGGTCCCGTTGGATCGTTAATCTAGAGTAATTAAGTCGTATACAGTATCAGTGTAGTTTAACTTATTATAACCGACAAATGTTACGATAAAGTTATAGATATTCCTATATATCCTTACTTAGGGATCTTGAGTTCAAGCCTTAAGTATGAACTCGTCTTTGTTAAAGAGCGTTTTACCCTCAATGCAAAATTTTCCGACACAAATATGAATATATGAAAATAGCCGATCCCTGATATGGTAGTTGAATATTAGATGAGAAACCAAAAAAACATATTAATAAGATGTCTAAGACTTGTTTATATTAGTTATAAAAGTCAATCTTTCTTTGTTAAACTTCATGTATATTCAAATAGAATATTACAATGAGGTAGACACGAATTCAAAATTTATGAATTTTGAATCATAACTTCTTCTTTTTTTTACTAAATTTTGGATGAATTAACTATACATATTAGGCGAATATCTTAGAAAGTTGAATTAAAAGTATTAAATTCTATTGATCCCATAAATTTTATTATGGCTCATTCTTACAAAGAGGGAACTAGCTAGTATATAACCTTATAGGGTTGTGTTTTTAAGAAAATAAATTGAAAGGGAAATATTTTTTCGAAAAAATGTTTTGTTGGAAAATAAGTGAATTTCTTATTCTCTCTTTTTTAAAAAAATGTTTTGCAAGTAAGTAAAAGCGTATTATCTTAAGTATTTATATATGATCTAGTAAAATACTATATGGATGAATTGAAATGGCGTAGAGAGTGAGGGTTCGGGGGTGGGATGATCAAATGACGGGTTTTGGAGATGTTGGGTCGTTGGGGAGGAGACAACGCACTTGAAATGTCACTAATGAAATATGTTTTTTCTACTTTCATTAAAAAAAATCATTTTCCTCGGTTTTGAAAAGCTTGTTTCCCTAATGTTTTGATCCAGCAAACATATGAAAATTGAAAAATATTTTTCTCCGTACCAAATACACTTTAAAGACAAAAAGACTTTGTCTAACAAGTATTTTTAATTGGTCAAACAAACAAAGAGCTTGTCAAGCAAGTTCTTGAAAATTTATATCTAAAGAAAAAGCAAAGTAAAAGTGGACAAACTTACAAGAAAATGATGGCCACCAATACATAAGTAATATTTTTAAAAAAAATATAAGTTTACACATTCTAACCTTTTTACTATAAGGTCATGAACAACCAACCATCATACTACATATTATTCAATTATTTTCTCTTCTTCCATGATTAATTATATTAGAAACAATTATTTTGGTTGGTATTGCACATATAAAACTTCAATAGATTTACTCACTATGGGTGAAAATTGAAGAAAAAAAAAAGTAAAAAAATTCACCCACTATGTAATTCACTAAAACAACAATTTATGAACTCTCACCCTATAAAAAGTTTACCCAACTAGCTAATACACTAAATTTATTATGCATAAATAATGATAAGGGGTTGAAAGGGGAACGTAAGTGTAATTGATAAAATTGTTATTATGTAATTAGAAAGTTTTAAGCTTGAGTCGTGGAAATAGTCTCTTACAAAAATATATGATTTTTCTTCGAACCCCCCGCAACTATTATACCTTTTCTTTGAATCATGCATATAGCATAGGCTTAGTGCACCAAATTAACTTTTGTTAAGATAAGGATTAGGAGTTGTTGATTAGCAACTTGCCCATGTGAATTCCAATATTGCAAATTATTAATTTGTTTATTAGACTAATACCAAGTAAATAAATAAATAAATATAACCTCAGTATTTATTGAAATTAGGTTATGAACTTATGATGGGGAGACACTTTTTCACAAGTTGCAAATAACACATTGGTTTATTCCTCTTTTTGTAAGTAGTTGACTTTGTGTTGTCTTCTACTTATTTTTTTGGGACCTTTTTATACTATTTTGAATGATGAAAAGTCAAATAATTTCACGATGTAATTTATATTAGACGAATTTAAAATTTAAACTTTACGAGTTTCTACATAACCTCTAGTAACAATTAGATTTATAATTAAATATTTGTGAATATTTTAACTCAGTGAAAGCATGAAAGGTCAGACCACAATTGCAGAAGAGTATACACGGAGAGTTAAACCTTCGATTGATTAACAAGAGATACAAAAGTAAGAATTTAAAGGATAAAACGAGGTACATATTTAAAATGTTCTATTAAAGACAAAAGAGTTGAAGTCCTTCCATTTTAACGCAAACTCGTAAAATGGAATATCTTTTCATTGAAGGCCTACATAAAACCAAAAAAATAAAAAAATTCATATCGAACCAAATTAATTCAGTTCTTCGATTTCGTCGGTTTTCATTTTAATATTTTTTAAGTGTTGGGCCATAGCCCAACACCCCAATAGCCCAAATGTTCAATTCCTAATATTTTAGCCCATACCCGTTAGGGTTTAACTCCATTTGAACCAATTAGGTCATAAACTATTTCCCCTTTTCAATTTTCTCTTTTTTCTCTCTGTGCAGGCAGAGCTGCAGTAATTGGGGAGAAATTCAACTCGAAATAGAGCGATTCGCTATAACTGGTAAGTTTTTAATATCTTTCTCCAATTTTCAAGCTAAATTTTGATGTAATTTTCAGCGAAAGTGATAACTTTTTGTGTGATTTGCTAGAGGTTTGAATTTGGGTTTGAATATGTCTGTAACTAGGTTTAGAAGTGATAAAAGATGCAACATGATGAGGTTATATGGCAAGTTATCAGACACAAGCATTGCAGTTTCATGGCGAAGTGAGTTCTTTTTTAGTTTTTGAGTTTTCACTTCATATGCTATCTGTTAGAGGTCTTTATTTGATTTGTTTTTGTTGCGATATTTACAGGATTGAGACTGGGATATTTTGTCGAAACCCATATAATGTAACTGGGATTTGCAACCGTAGCTCATGTCCTCTGGCTAATAGCCGGTACGCCACCATTCGGGATCATGATGGTACTGATTTGCAGCTTATTTTACTGTAATTGTTGAAATGTTATAAAGATGTTATAGCTTTTGTTTAAATAAAAGAACCCACAAGAAGGTAGCTGCTTTTTTCAAGTTTCAGGTAAAAAATGAGTAAGAAAAGGCAAGTAAAAATAAGTAAATGGTTGTCATTGGAATTCTAAGGAATACAGGATATGAGTTAAACGATCGCCCGTCTGTATATTAGAAAAGTTTTTTTTTTAATGTAATATCATTAAATGAATAACTTGGCTGCTACAGGAATGGCCATATACTTGGATTATACTGATTTTATGTTTTTCTTCTGGGTTTTGAGTTATGAATCACGTGGTTAACTTGAATTTTTTGTTGATGCGGTAAGTCAATGTGGTCGTCTAAATGTTCTGATATTTATAGTAAGCTGTCTAAGGAATCTAGTCTGGGTTCGTCGAAGGCTTCTCCAAGACTGCTTCTTTCTGTATATTTTTTGTGGAAACTGGTACTCTGTTGATCATAGGAATGATTGTGGGTATCTCCAAAGTTTAGTCATAAATCATGTACTTTGGTAGAGTTTCTTTTGGATCCTCCGATGAACTCTAGTTGGTGTGCATTTGCTTATTTACTTGTTTTTTGTGTGCTATGCAGGAGTATTCTATTTGTACATGAAAACAATAGAAAGGGCTCACATGCCAAACAAACTTTGGGAACGAGTTAAATTGCCAAGAAATTACGAAAAGGCTCTTGAAATAATTGATAAACATTTGGTAATGAAATTAACTTGTTTTTTACTTACTGCTGTATACGTTTTGTTCTTCAATGCAATAACTTCCCTCCCTCCTCCTCTCTTTTTCAACTACCACAGATGTATTGGCCAAAGTTTCTTGTGCACAAGGCAAAACAACGTTTAACAAAAATGACTCAGATGCGTATAAGAATGAGGAAACTTGCTTTGAAAACAAGGTTCGACTTCCCTTCTAAGACACTTAAATATACATACACTTAGTGATTTATTGGCTTAAATTTTACTTTTTATGGCCTTGAGCATTACTATCGAGGAGATTAAAGGTGCATGCTTCAAAGTTTTAGATTCTCGTTTGTTTAATTGATCTGCGTCTTCATTCCATTTCACCTTCTCTCATCCTTCTTCCAGAAGCATGAATATAAAACAAGTAATTCCCTGGATTCTTCGTTAGTAAAGGTTGGGAGGACGCTTAGATGCAGTCCAAGTAGACTTGTAGTTAGATGTTCATCTAACAATCCAGAAGTGAAAGGGAGTGCCCTGCTTTGATTAAAGAAGGGTGGGGTTGTGGTGCTTCATCAAAGAGCATTTATTTATTACATCTTCGATAACTATACCAATGGCCTGCGATATTGGATAAGGACATACCCAGTGTATGCAGATTTATAACTATCCCAGCTTATCCAGTTGCCCTTTAGTTCCTGGATATGCAGCTAATCATCCGTGAAAGAATCTGCTCTGATATGTTTCTTTAAATTGCATAGTTATTGGTATGGCCATCATTTAACTTGAGTTAAATAGTTCAAGTAACCTTCCTCTATGATCATATCAACGGTCATTGCTTTTGGCAAAGGCCTGGACATCCTTTTATTCCTTCCCATCCAGATTATGTACAACATAATTGCCATAGCTGTAATAGCACTATGTTCTTCCTATAAGTATTTGATATGACAATGAACTTTTGAACAGCTGGGTGGTTTCAAATTTGTTTTGTGGGCTTAACCTCCCATGTCAATTAGGTGTTGCTAGGAGAATATTACTGTTCTCCTAATTCAAACTAGTACTTACAAAAAAGCTTGCTTTAAACCAATAAATTAATGGTACCAGTTGTGTTTTTGAGATCATAAACACTCCTATCAACTTTTCGATAAGGGGCTTGTTTACTTCCATATGGTGGTACCACCTCCCCTTTAGGAAATAGATCTTTGCTTATGGATGTTTGACTGTACACATTTTTCTGCACTAGCTAGTATATCTTTTAATTTGTTGTGTGTCCAGGGAGAAGATAATGACCACACCAAGGAAAGAAACAAAAAGAGAATCTCGGCGACAGGAAAAGGCTGAAAAAGCTGCTCTTCTCGATAAAGTGAGTTTATGCTTGTAATTCATCCCCTTTTGTTCATGGTAGCTTTGTTTTCTTCTTCCTGCTTAGTAGATCATCTGCCTATATCCTTTACAATTTATGCCATTTGTATTCTGCAGAGTATTGAGAAGGAACTGCTTGAACGGCTTTCAAAAGGAGTGTATGGCGATATATACAATTATCCTGAGCAGAAGTATCAAGAGATTCTTGCTAGGGAAGCAGAGCAAGTGGCTAGTGAAGAAGAAGACGAGGAGGTTTTTCTCAAAAGCTTTGTGATATTTTCTCAACATTCCTTGTTTTCTTAGTTTTGCCTTCCTCTCTTGGTTGTTACCCACCCTCCATTTTTTTTTGGGGTTTGGTGTGAGGGTGTTGTGACTCCAGCTGGGAGCTTTGGGACTACCCTCCTCTGGTGAAACTTTGGCTGATACAATGAGATGGGTCAATTTATTCATTCTTCTGTTAATGACTGAAATAAACAGGAATTTGAAGTAGAATATGTTGAAGGCTATGAAGATCTTGAAGAAGAAGATGACATCGAAGATTTTGATGGTTTTGGAATTAGAGACAATGGCTTGGATGCTGATACTGGTAAATTTCTTGATGGATATGCTCTCCTTTGCTCATCCTGTCCCCCCTTCCCTCTGTTCTATTAGTGCAATATATTAATGACACTTCATCCTTTAGTGAGGAGGCAATGCACATTTTCAACTCAGAACTAACACCCCCCATTAGGTTTACCTAGACATCAGGAAGTAAAAGAATATGCATTTGTATTCTTGTGATGTTTAGTAAGTTTCGACCATACTTGGTTCAAGTTGAAAACAAAGAGCATTTGAAGCTGAAAAAGAGTACTAGCTTGTATACTTTATGAAGTTTTCTGCTTTTGAAGTAGAAATCACAAATTTGTAGCGGTCGCATTCTTCTGGTGTATTGTGACTGATACACATATTTGATCTTTGGCTGAAGCATTTATTCATGTCTATTGTTGTGACAAAGTTGTTTTAAAATCAATAATTGTGAACTAGTTGTGTATGATCAGATACTTGTGTTTCTTATCTAAAGCTTGTCTGGTAATGTTAATCCTTGTCTATGCTTTATATATATACTCGTCTGATGTGGGAATCACTTCACTAGGAATGGATGACGATGACGATGATGATGATGATGATGACGATGACGATGAGGCTGTTATAGTTCATCGGAAGAGTGGTAGAAAAGATTCTGCTTTAGCTAGAAGAAGAGCTGAGAAAGATGATCCAAGTGCCAAAGCAAAGAAAAAGGCGAAAGTACTCGTGGAGGTAAAAATTACTAACACATCTGTTTCCTAACATATAATAAACCATTGTGGTTCGGCCCTTCCCAAGAGCCCGTGCATAGCGTGAACTTTAGTGCACCAGTCTGTTTCTTATGGTGTACTGCTTTACTGCACACTTAATTCTTGTTTTTGTATTGAAAAAAATCATTTTTTTGTTATTATCTCCTAGGTTGAGCACGACGATACGAGTGCAAGACAGACAACAGTACAATGAGAGCTTGCTTTTTAAATGGCACGGCAAAAAGATTTTGTTGGACACAAATGTTACGCGAAGAGATGGAACAAATTGGATTGTACTAAATTTTGATATTGTAGTAGTAACAATTTTTGTGGTAATTGTTCGTATTTTCGAGTAGAAAATAGAGAGAAAGAAAAAACTCTTGGGCTGGGCCAAATCTGATTTGGTTAGGCCCATAATCAGCTTGGGTTGTGATCGTTAGGCCCATAACACAATGGCTGGAAGAAATGAATTTTGTATTACTCATCTCATTACCTTATTTCCCCCCTTCATCTTGCCTTTGCTCTATGAAAAGTTCCATTATATTTTTAACGATTGACTTGGTGTGATTATATCGTTAACTTATTTTTCCCTTACCTTGTCCTACACACTACAATAAGAGGAAGGGACAATTTTTATTTTATTTTTTTAATTTATAGGTTCTGGATCACAATTTATTATCTTATTGGGTGTTGAATAGGTTATTTGTACACGTTAAATATTTTAAAAAAAAATTAAATATAAGGTTTGAATCAAAGTTATTAGGTTTTGTCGACTTCGTAACTACCATGACTCCATCTCTGGATGTAATTTATTGAAACATTGTAGTTATTATTAAGACAATACAATATGATACATTATAATACCGTACGAAACAACCATTCAAACACTTTCTAATATCTTGTTTTGATGTTTGTTACCCATTGTTAGTTAACATTGAAAAGTTTCATTTTGTGTAACGATTAATTTGATGTGATCGTATTGTTATTTTTAATTTTTCTTTTCTTTTGTGCTGATGGTCTTTCAAAAACAACCCTCTATCTCAGAGAAGTAGTTGTAAGACTTTCATACATTATATCCTCCTCATACCCTGCTTTTGCAGAATTTCACCGAGTATGTTGTTGGGGTGATCCTATTCGATTCCAAACTCTATTTTTCTTATAGTTTTATCATTAAAATCATTAATATGTGACATTATGTAATGACGGAGAACGATACAATATATCCAAACATTGTATTAATTAAAACAAATACGATACAATAAAACACACTATAAGAATTAGCAAAAACATTTTGTATAAGAGCCAAGAGGGGGTCGGATTTAAATATAATAAAACTTTTGGGGGTACAAAAATGATTTTCACCTAAATTGGAGACCATGAAAGGAAAACTATACAACTTTATATAGCCCCTTTTTCCCTTCTCATCTGCCAATGAGAAATCGTTGTTTGCCCTAATTTGGTGCAAACTTTTCTCTATCCGCCGTCACCTAATTTGTGAATCTATACTCAAATTCAGCTTGTTGTTTCTTCATAGGTATAAGAAATTCCTCTCAAATCTCATTCTATTGAATGTTTTAGTTAAGCTATGTTGAAAACTATCATGGGTTTCTGTGAATCTTGATGTTCTAAGTTTTTTTTAAATTTTTTTTAAAGCATTTTCTTTCTTTTTTTCTTGTGGGTTTTGCTTATTATGATTGTTTGTTATGTGGGTATGTGTTAGAATTGTTAATTAGGTTTTGGGTTGTTGCAAGTTGGG
>JAJONR010008806.1:0-16619 GCA_029582245.1 Solanum etuberosum
CATCTCAGTTGTTTAGAGGCTTCATAGACAGTCATATGTTAGTTCTTGAGTTTTCTATTTCCTGTTTTAATGGCTGAGACTTGAGTTGCCATTTTGGCTAAGTTTAATATTTCTTAAAGACATTTGCATGAGTTATCCTTGAGACTATTTCTTGTGTTTAAGACTTCCGCTGAGTAAGTAAGCCAGGCCAAGGGTTCGCTTGGGGCCAGCAATGGTTCTCGAGTGCCAGTCCCGCCCAGGGTGTAGGATCGGGGCGTGACACTCAAAGACCAAATGCATGAGAAACTAGGCAGCATTAGGACAACTTAATATAAAAAAAATAATATTAAAATGCTCAATAACCAACAGTTTATCTATTATTATATATTGATTTGAGGTCGTTATTCTAAATTCAAAATCCATAAATCTCAAATCATGAATCCGCATCTGCTTAGTGATGATTCTTGTTTTAGTGGAAGCCATTGAGGATGGAAAATAATCAAAAATTGTGAATGCAAACTCATCATGACCTATTCTATTCCTCTAGAGCAAAGAACAAGCAATGAAGCTGAGGCAAATGCTTTCTTATTTGGCCTCAATTGGCGTTTAGACAATGACTACAATATGATCATGACACTCTCCTTGAGTATAATTTTGTGAATAACAATTAGGATACTCCTTGGAGGATCAAAGAAACCATCAAGGATATTAGCATGATTTTACTAGACATTGTTTTAGAGAAGCTAATCAAGTTGCGAGTAAGCTAGCTTCTCTAAGTCAATGGCTAATGACCAATGAATCCTCAAACCAAAGTATTGGACCTAACAAAGGTGCAAAGACCATATATTGGAATTATACATGTAAGTGTGATTGATAAGAGTACCACATCGTAATATGAGTGAGTAAGTGAAAATTTGGAAGCAGTATATAAGGAGCTTGTGCTTGTCAAATCAAAATTATGCAGCCACGCAGTGACCACATTGCGAACTATTCTTTCGCCTTTTACTAAAGAATACCGTGTGCACGCTGCAATTAGTGGCATGCGCCAATTTTTGGAGGGATTTTCTTAACTGAAGATCCCAACAATTCTACTTAACAAAAGTTTGTTGATTGTTTTTGAATAAATTACTATATAGTATAAGAGGCTATATAGTATAAGAGGCTAGAAGCACAGTTATTTTACTATATAGTATAAGAGGCTAGAAGCACATTTGTTTTTGAATAAATTACTATATAATATAACAGTTGATCGTCAACAAAAATTACTATATAATATAACAGTTGATCGTCAACATGTCAGTTTTAGCTGTGTGTTTCTCATCATATACAGCTAGCTACTTGGCTTACTAGTTACAATTAGCCCATTTCGGTCGGAGGTTCAAATCTAGGCCACATCACTTTTTATTCCTGAATTTTTTAAGTTCAGCCAATTTATTCATTTATAGCTTTTTGGTGGCCCCCAATTCAATCCTCTCTTTTTTTAATGTGTTTTCATTAATTAAAATGTATGTTTCATCATTTATCTAATTTAGTGTTAATTAAAAAGAAATATTTCGTATTACGTAAATATATTTCATATTTATATTTTAGTTATTCCATCTTCTAGCTTACATAAAAATATTTTTAATTTTTAAATGGCATCGAAAATATTTTGTTTTATATAGTTAATACTAATAATAATAATAATAATATATTATTATTATTATTATTATTATTTACATAAGTAAATTTTTACTTAAAAAAACATACCAAATAGCTACTACTTAATAAGTAGTCCATTTAATTATTTTATTTCTCCATCTTTTTACGTGTGAATCACTTTTTATTTCTAATGTTAATGCTAGATCATTAATATTATTAGTAGAAAGAATATATGTCGTTGAATTTAAAAAAGTAAAAGCTCCACACAAATAAGACTCTTCAAATTTTATCTGTGCCATATAAATTGAGACAGAATAACATATTATTTAAAAATTATGTTAATTTTATAAATCGCAATAATTAACCACTTAATTTTTTTAGAAAATATATATAAAAAAATATAGTAACTCTCCAAATTTCATCTGCCCCACATAAATTACGACAAAATAATTAAAATATATGTTGGGCCCGTGCTGGCACGGGCTCATGTATCTAGTTTTCTTATAGGGAAAGAAAACCTCCTATTTTGTAAAGCAACTATAAGAATTTAAAATTACCGTGGTTTTTTATTTGTAAAAGCTTAAGTGGTTAGAGATCATATTTTTTTAATTATATTTTCAACAGGTGCTATTAATTTTCGTATAACCAATCGATATATTGTTGATTTTTATATTATTTAATAATTATAAAAGCGTCGATCTCTCATTTTAGTTAGTTATATAAAAATCAACAATATATCGTCGTTTCTACAAATACCGTCGATCTCTCATTAGTTCCTTATGCCTAAAATTTTACTTACAAAACAATGTTTTTTTCAGCTTCTGTGTTTTTTTTTTTTTTTTTTGTGGCATTCACAAAAATTGAAACCTTTGATACTGCTACTTTGTCGTTTTAAGGTAAAGTAGTTACTCCCGTCATTTTTAACCTATTTTGATTTGATACAAAATTTTAATAAAGTAAAACATGACTTTTGAATACATAAAAGAAATATGTCAAATGTATCAAAATACCTTTTAATCTTGTAGCCTTATAATTCTTAAACATGTAATCCGTAAAATTGAAATTAAAGAGTTGCCGAAGGAAAAAATCATTTTTTTTTAAACGGACTAAAGAAAAGAATACAACAAACAAATTGAAACACATGTTATATTATTTTGTACTGTTAACATATGTAAGATTTAGTCTTTGATAACATAATTTTATTTTTATTTTAGGTGTTAAATGTAATCTATTGAGACTAATACATCATTTTTCTCCAGTTTGGGTTGCTAACAAAGCCTCTCATAAGGTACTTGTTACCTCTAGAAGACGATGAAGATGATGCTTTTATGCGTAGTGTGTTTGGAGGGAGGAAATCCATGCTACATACACCTTTGTTATCGGAAGTGATCGCGATTCAGAATTTGAAGGTTGTCTCGCCTAGAAAATAGGTTTCTAGGATTGCCAAATTTGCAATCAAGTATCAATCTTAACCATCCACTCTATTTGCTAGGATGCTATCTGTATATATTCATACGATGTACTAAGCTTAATGCCTAAGCTGGAGCTTGCGAGGACGTGATGTTAGATAAGAAATTAAGAAAGCTACAAATCAAGGGAGAATCATATATATATATATATAAAGCTAGATAAAAAAAGAAGTGATGTGGCGCCTCTCAATGGCCAAGGATCTTATTTATCTTTTTTGTGGTTTTTTTGACATTTTTTCTAATTTTTCTCAATTATTTTATTTTATAAAATCATCTTATAAATTCATACATCTTCAATAACATAAATTTAAATCTTAATTAATTTAGTAATATTTATAACTCCTAACCTTTCATATTCATAACCTTCATATTATTTAATATACAAATTTATAACTCCTTAAAATGTCACTTATAAAAGCTTATCTTGAGACATGTATGAATTATGATGATTATTTTATTTTCATTTTTCTTATTCTTCATCTTGTGTTTCTTTGGTTGGTCATTTTTTGTCTTCTTTAATCTTATTTTGCAGGAGAGATATGTATAATGAAGAATGTTTTACAAAGTTGGATTTTACGAGGTAAAATGTTATAATTATCACTTTTTTCTATTGTAATTATATATTTAATATTATTTTTTTGGATTCTAGATGATACAAATCATGAAAAAAAAAATTAGAAAATGATGTGATTTTTTTCTCTTTTGCTTCTCTTTGTGGTTTCTTAAGATTTTATTTTTTTTACTTATTTTTGTAGTTTCTAAAGAATCTGATTATTTTTACTCTCTTCTCTTTGTAGGTTTTGGAGAATTGAATTATGTTATGTTGAGAACATGGTCCTTCTTTCCTCTTCAACTCATAATTGAATATTCTTTAAAGTTTTTACTTGATTAGTTAACTTTATTTTTATGTATTTTTTGTTGTTGTTGTTGTTGTTGTTGTGTTGTTGTAAGGTTAACTTATCGTGTTTTCAAGTCAAGATATTATTGAAAATAAGAGTAGAAAAGGGAGTTAACATATACATGTATGCTACTCAAGAAAGTATGTAGATAATTTTGTAGTTATGTGGATCAATTTTTATTAATTATAATGATAGAACATGAGAATGTAAAGTTGATTTGTAATTTTTAAGATACAGTTTAATTCATAGAAAAATTGATTATTAATATGTAACTTTGCAATCTTCATATTTTGATTTTTTTATTATTATTGTTAGAAGTTTTCAAGTTTTGAGATTTTTAGAGATCACTATTATGATTTGTTGAGTCTGAACTCAAAATGTAAAAGTATTTGGTTAGGATAAAAATAATTTAGTAAAACTATTTGTCTCTCTCAATCTACTTTCTTTACCAAAATATAAATTATCTAGAAGAAAAGTGATATGACACTTTTTCTTTGCCAAGAATCATATTTATCTTCTTTTTTTCTCATTTTCTTGATAATTTTTTTTGTTTATATATTTCTTATTATTGTACAAAAATAAATATGTCAATTACTCCCTCCTTTATTTATTCATATTCTTTAATAGAAAATTTTAATTGCCTTTATTTTCCTTACTTTCATGACATTTGATGATCATATAACTTCTAAATTATATTAATATAGTCTTGTTCATAAAATTATTTGATATTTAATTGTCTTTATTTTCCTTACTTTCATGATTTTTAATGATCACAAATCCTAAATTATGTTAATAGTCATGTTCATGATATCATTTAATACTTCATATTGTTATCTTATAATTAGAGGCATCATAAAATTTTAATATAAAAATAATAAAATTTATATGTATACTAAAATTAGATCTCTCTCTCTCTCTCTCTCTCACACACACACACATATATATATATATATATAAAGAACTAAAAATATTTTTTTAACTCTCTTATTGATTAAGAAAAATTTTAAATTTCGTCATTTAGTTCTCTTAAAAACAAATTTGTGTTTAAAGTGTTAAAGAAAAGTCATATATATAAATTAATCGTCTTTGTGTGAATTACATATAAACATTTCTATTATTATTACGTAATAATTAAAAATGACCAGCACCAAAAATTGTATCATATAAACAATTAAAAGAATATAGTTGATAGCTCAATGAAAAATATGGAAGAAGAAAAAAAGAAAAAGAGAAATCTAATATTATATGCTATTGCACTTTCCATCCAAACAAACTATATACATATAATTTATACAAAGTGTAAGCATATAATTTAATTTATTAGAAATGATGAACATTTATTTTCTAATCGGTTAAGGAAGAGAGTGGATGTTTCACTTTTCAGGTTTTGTTGAAATAATAAAGCAAGACTAATGTGGAATTAATATATAGTACATAAATTAATAAATAAAAAAGAGAAAAGTTAAACACAAAAACAATAAAAACCAAAAACAGGAGAAGAGATATAAATAACATCAATATATATATTATAATTTTTTTTGACATTTTTTCTAATTTTTTTCAATTATTTTATTTTATAAAATCATCTTCTTAATTCATACCTCTTCAATTACATAAATTTAAATCTTAATTAATTTAGTAATGTCTATAACTCCTAACCTTTCATATTCATAACCTTCAAATATTTAATACACAAATTTACAACTCCTTAAAATGACACTTATAAAAACCTATTTTGAGACATGTATAATAATTACCACAATAATATTGTAATAATAGGAACAATTGTATTAGTGTTGTAAAAAATTATTCAACTCTTGGTACTTTTTCTACATCTTCGTCGTTGCATACACATATTCTTTTTTAAAAAATATTTCTTCTCACTACTGATAATCTCTATACGATAAATGATGTGATTAATTTTATTTTATTTTTATTGTAAAAGTAAAACCTCAACGACAGTGTTTCACTATAGCAACTTAATTCTCTCTTCTCGCAATGCATACTATAAGAATGAAAGTTTATATATATATTTTTAATATTAATGGATCGTATGTGACACAAATATGTAGTAAATGAATGCTAGTACGAGCATCAAATATCGGAAAAAAAATCTCTAACTTTTGAATCTCGGGCATAAATATAATTCTCTCTTCTCGCAATGCATACTATAAGAATGAAAGTTTATATATATATTTTTTAATATTAATGGATCGTATGTGACACAAATATGTAGTAAATGAATGCAGTACGAGCATCAAATATCAGAAAAAAAATCTCTAACTTTTGAATCTCGGGCTTAAATATGTTCGAATGTAATTCAAGTATTTTTTTTCTCACCATGATTTAGCACAAATATATTTTGATTTGTTTATTTTTTATCATAGAGTCATTTATACAAAAAAAAAGTCATGTAATTTATGATCAAGTAGATTTAGTATTGTTGGTTGAACCAATAATATTACTATAAGAATCATTGAATTTAGTATGAAACTATGATAATTAGATTGGTACTTAACTGAAGCTTTGCATATCAATTTTTATGTTTTCATCTTTTTTATCAGCAATTTTAAATTGAAAATGCCGCATGAGATTTTTTAGCAATTTTTCTGTATAGATAATATCAGAATTGTAACTTAATTTGTATTTCTCTCTTTTATTAATCATTTATTAATTATTTTAAAATATATTTAATATCTTTTATATTCGCGCGAAGCGCGGACAAATACACTAGTGTTAATTTATTCATACAATGTACTAACTTAACCTTTCACACTAATAGTGGTACTATTTATTATTTTTTGTATCCCGGTTGTTGTTCTATTTTATTGTAGTTACTAGTCCTTTTAAGAATGTTGGTCATTTTTTATTTTAGAACGTTTTGTCATTTTTTATTTTAGAAGGTTTGTCATTTTTTTTTTTTTTTTCTATGGCTCCTCTCCACACCACACCCTCCCCCTCCCCCCTTTTAAAAAAAATGCTTTGATATGTTTTTTCTTGAGCCGATGGTCTATAAAAGACAGAGTTGAAAATACAGTAATTTCTTTTGTTGATAAATTATAAGGAGAGAAAAAAAAGGAACAACAAAAGCAAACTTACTAGGAAATAGAGAGGGACAAGAAAAAAAAATCATTTTTCAAGAAAAAGAATGTGGCTGTTTAAAAAAAATCTTTTATTGCTAAAAAGTTTAAAATGGGCTATTAAATGACAATTAAGTCTATAGATTGTCATAATATGCCAATTTTTCAATTATTATACTTAATCTGTTATTGTTATTGTTATTGCATAGGGATGACAATGAGACGGCTACGGTACAAATTGAGTTTTTTAACCCATAAAATTTTGAGCCGCATAACACTTTTTTGTGTTTTCAAGCCGCGCGGGCTTTAAGTTTTCGTGCATTTTGTTACTTTGCTAATATAGATTCAGTTTCATTACTTTGCTAGTATTCATTGCCACTGAAACTTAGTAATTTTCTGTTATTTGAAAATAAAATCTACATATAGCAAAAAGGAAAAAACTAACGCAACAAAGGAAAAACTGATGCAAGTATATGTTTTCTTTCAAAAAGAGAATATATCAGACATGTACATACCAATGAATCATCCATTTATTTTTATATAAGTGGGTTCGCACATGTAAAATATTCTGTATCGTTACAAATATAGAATTTACACAAAAATTATAGTATTCCTTCGAAGTAGCTCCGTTCCTGGATAGGAGGTTTGATCGAAAGTAAAAGAGAACTCTTGAAAAGAGGCTTCATATATATAATCTACTAACATCTTCCCAATTGCTTCCAATTTGCACTTTTTTCAAGTGTATGCCCCAAAGCTCCCAAATAAGAAGCAATGTAAATGTTAGAGAACAATATATAACAACATAAATCAATCTTGCATAATCTGTCAATAGTTGTTCCTATCTCCTTAATACAATCCTATCTCCTTAATACAACAGCCACCATCTCACCACTGCTCAACACAAAAGATTTCACACGTTATAAACTAAAAATTAGTCCGAAAGTAAATTACACAAAAGAGATAGGTGGGGAATCCAAGACTTAAAAAAAATGGTGGAAGCTAATTAATACATCATGCATATGGGGGTCAGTGTGGAAGAAAAGAAATAAAAGATATTTTGAAGATAGATTTAATTTTAATTTTATTCACAAAAGTAATACGGAATTGTTTAACATCTTTATTTTTTTGGTGTAAACAACTTAGAATAGAAGATGTAGATCATAGGGAGCTTGCAATTCTGATCTACATCTTCTATACAAAGTTGTTTACATCAAAAAAGAAAAATACTAAACTATTCTATTTTACTTTGTGAATGAGACTAGATCTATCTTCAAAACATCTTCTATTTCTTTCCATCCATACTAACCACCATATGTATAATGGTATTAGATTACACAAATTCTATTGAGTCTTCGATCCCCCTCTCTTTTGTGTAATTTTCTTTTGCACTAGTTATTAGTTTATAATGCGTGGGATCTTTTCAGTTAAGCAATGGGGAGATGGTGGCTGTTGGATTAAGGAGATACGAATATGACGAAGTTCTATTTTTTTCTTCTATTCCGTTATTTGAAACACAAATTTGATGCGGGTAAGTAATTTAGAATTTAAAGGAATTGAAAATTTCGAAAGTGAATTGTCTTAAAAGAATTTCGATCTACATACACTGCAATACTAATAGTTTATAAAAATCAAGACTCAAACCTGCTTCAAGGAGATGGGTAACGGCAGCAAAAACAACCACATTTTTTCTCGAATGCCTCAATCCTCATTAAGATATCTCTCAATAGCTCAGGAGGCATATTAGCCCAACAGATTGCTATTCTTGCTTGTCAATTTACAAATGGTTGCCCTCTATTTATACTACTAATTTAGGGTTAATATATAAATAATAATTGTTATGTGAGTCCCTATATATTTACAAATAAGTCTCCATTCTAGAATACTCTATACAACTAGAATATTCTTAGGGTTTTTCATGTAAACCCATGGAAATATTCTAAGATCTTCCAAAGATTTCTCCATATATTTCTAGAATATTTCACTAAGGACTATTCTTCTTTCAATGTAAGTCTTCCACATGGACAATATATAAATAATAATTGTTATATGAGTCCCTACATATTTACCAATAAGTCTTCATTCTAGAATACTCTACACAACTAGAATATTTTAAGGGTTTTTCATGTAAATCCACGGAATTCTAAGATCTTCCAAAGATTTCTCCATATATTTTTAGAATATTCAACTAAGGACTATTCTTCTTTCAATGTAAGTCTTCCACATGGACAATATATAAATAATAATTGTTATATGAGTCCCTACATATTTACAAATAAGTCTCCATTCTAGAATACTCTACACAACTAGAATATTTTAAGGGTTTTTCATGTAAATCCATGGAATTCTAAGATCTTCCAAAGATTTCTCCATATATTTCTAGAATATTCCACTAAGGACTATTCTTCTTTCAATGTAAGTCTTCCATATGGACAATATATAAATAATAATTATTATATGAGTCCCTATGTATTTATAAATAAGTCTCCATTCTAGAATACTCTACACAACTAGAATATTCTAACGGTTTTTCATGTAAATCCATGAAATTCTAAAATCTTCCAAAGATTTCTTCATATATTTCTAGAATATTCAATTAAGGACTATTCTTCTTTTAATGTAAATCTTCCATATGGACAAATTTATGCCACACGATGCTTAAGTGGTATGATGACATGGCAAATCATGACATTAGGATTGATAGGTTTTGTTGAAAAGTAAAAATTCTTCTTTAGTTTTTGGGCTTTACAGTGACAGCAAGTGTTGGTATGTGTTGTGGCCTTTTGTCTCACATAACCATTGGATCATCACTGACATCTACTAGATATAATAATACCTTAATTACCGTAAACCATCATAACTATAACACATTTGGTCATAACAATACAAAAAACTCTTTCATAGAAGAAAAAAAAAAGAAAAAGAAAGTTCATTAGAATCCAGATATATCTCTTTTTCTAGCAAATAAATTGTCATAAGTAAGATCTGATAGTAACAATGTCATTATTTTGTGAGGTACTTTTATATTTCTTAAATGAAAAAAATTAATAACAGTTCACTTCGATACAATAGAAGGAGAATTGGAAGAAAAAGATCAATGGTACTATCAACAAAATTACAAAGATACATGAAGTCAACATAGGATAAATATAATTATTATGACACCAGACGGAGTTTCATGATGACGCTTGAAATAGGTGATTGATCTATGATTAGAGTGCTTGTAAGATAGGGATTAGAGTTGGCTGATAAGAAGAGATTAGATATGAGCCGGAAATTAAAAAATATCTATATTTTCTTAAATTGCTATAGTTTGAGAAGTGTGATTATACTGTGTTATTAATTAAAAATATCCTTAAAACTGATACTTCAGAATCATATTTCCTCATATGATATGAAAATCTCTCATTTGCTTCTTCTCCTTTTGGAGCTTCCTCATCGACATGCATCGAACTAGATCAGTTCTGATAAGAAGGTATTTTATCCTCCTTAGTCTCCATCTACTTTCACCTCGATTATGAAATGTGCTGCTTAGTCAGAATATTCACAACTGATTATGAAAATATTTTAATTATTGTTCTTTCTTTTTGATGAACCCCTCACCCAACCGCAAACCTAGTGGTGCATGGCTTTTTACTTTTAGAGTGCACGACTTCACTTGAACCTAATTATAATATTTTTACCTAGTCACACAATATAATTTTTGGGTGTTTTTAAAAAAAATATGGCTCCGCCAATATTCATAATTCCTCTAATGACATCCTTTTATAAATTATGAGTGTTTTTCTTAAAAGATGTAAAATTAAATTCCCTTTTATAAGGTTGGCAAACAAGTTGTTAATCAAAGAAAAAATATTTTGGCTCTTCAAATTAAAGATGATTAAGACGATAACGGTTCCAAAATTTAAAGCTTCATTAATTTATTTTGTGTGTTCTTATCATCAAAGTCATTATATTCTTAAAAATACATATTGGACTTTAACGAAACTTTTACTTAATACCCTAATTGTTGACTTGTTTTTTGGACCTTGAACTCTAATTTTTTTTAGTACAAAAAACAAAAACATCTTGGGTTCAAGTGAAGTCATGCACTCTAAAAGTAAAAATCCATGCACCATTAGGTTTGTGGTTGGATGGGGGGTTCGTCAAAAAGAAAGAACAATAAGTAAAATATTTTTATAATCAGTTGTGAATATTTTAACTGAGCAACACATTTCAGAATCGAGGTGAAAGTAGATGGATACTATGAAGGATAAAATACCTCTTTATCAGAATTGATCTCGTTCGATGCATGTCGATGAGGAGGCTCCAAAAGGAGAAGAAGCAAATGAGAGATTTTCATATCATATGATGAAATATGATTTTTGAAGTATCAGTTTTAAAGATATTTTTAATTAATAACCCAGTATAATCACACTTCTCAAAATATAGCAATTGAAGAAAATATAGATATTTCATAATTTTCGGCTCATATCTGATCTCCTCTTATCAGTTAACTCTGATCCCTATCTTACAAGCACTCTAACCATAGACCTATCCCCTATTTCAAGCGTCATCATGAAACTCCGTCTGGTGTCATAATAATCATATTTATCATATG
Organism: Solanum etuberosum; assembly: GCA_029582245.1. Classification (NCBI taxonomy): domain Eukaryota; kingdom Viridiplantae; phylum Streptophyta; class Magnoliopsida; order Solanales; family Solanaceae; genus Solanum; species Solanum etuberosum. Next base: position 11,666 of record JAJONR010008806.1, read on the forward strand.
TTGACTTCATCTATATCTTTGTAATTTCGTTGATAGTATCATTCTCTTTTTCTTCTCCTTTCTCCTTCTACTGTATCAAAGTCAATTGTTAATAATTTGTGCCTTCTAAAAACAAGAAAGTACCTCACCAAATAATGATGTTGTTACTATCAGATCTTACTGACACCGATTCATTTGCTCGTAAAGGTGATATATTCAGATCCTAATGAACTTTCTTTTTCTTTTTCCTTCTATGAAAGTGATTTTTGTATTGTTATGACCAAATGTGTTGTAGTTATGATGGCTTACGGTGGTAATGGTTATAATGATATTTGAAGGTGAAAATAATTGTTTGTGTAGTGTACCTCACTATAGATATGCTTAAGTATATTTGACATATATTTTATCTATGTCAAGTGTATGATATTGTATATACAGTATTATACACATGACATACAAGTGTATATATCATTTGTGTACTATATAAATTTGTCTAATTTTAAAAAATCTCGAGATATTATATTTTTTCTTGGTAGAGAACTTCCTTTTAATAAAACAGAAAGGATATTCATCTTCAACGACGAACATATATAAAAACACAAAGTGCTTTCTCAAAATCTTCTGTAAATACAAGATACTTTATGCATCAACCTTCAAAGCATTTCTCTATTATTATATTCTTTCTCATCTTGGAGTGTATAAATATCTATCAATTTACACGGTAACTATATACAACTTTAAGTCCTCTAGTGTGTTAACTTAGACATTATTATATCTAGTAGATGTCAGAGATGATCCAACGCTTATGTGAGACAAAATGGCCACACCACATACCAACACTTTTTGTCACTGTAAAGCCCAAAAACTAAAGAAGTATTTTCTTACTTTTCAACAAAACCTATCAATCAAAATATCATGACCTGTCACGTCGCCATGTCACTTATAGGCGCCGGGTGGCATAGAGTTGTCCATGTGAAAGACTTACGTTGGAAGAAGAATAGTTCTTAAACCATCTCCAATCCACCTCTATTTTACTCTTCATTCTCTATATTTGGAGAGTAAAATAGAGAATGGGCACTCCAGTTCCCCTCTATATCACTCTCTATTCTAATTTTCGTCTACAATATAATTTGATTTTATAATTAATTTTCACTATAAAAAATACACAAAATTAAAATGATAAGATGAAAAATTTAATTTGAAAATACAATACATAACATGATAATTTAAATACAAGATAACAATACAATACATAACATAATAATTTAAATACAAGATAAAATATAATACAATACATAACATAATAATTAATTTATCACAACAGTTATTTAGTAATACAGTAGGTCATTTTCAGATTTAGCACTATTCGGAAAAAAAATTAGGGTATGATCCAGAGAATTGTTGTGATTGCGGTTGTGATTGCCGATTTTTTTTCCAATTATTCATTGTTGTTCTTGTTGCATGTAATCACATGCAACAATAAAATATGAATGGAATTAGGGTATGATCCAAAGAATTGTTGTCATTGTGGTTATGTTATTTAGAAATTTAGAATAAAATATAAAATATAAAAAAATTGAAATAATAAAATTTATAACACATGAAAATTATATAAAGTAATTATTTGAGAAAAAGAAAGAAAGAATTTATATTATGAAATAAGAAAATAAGAATGAAATAGAAATAATAATATAATATTGAGTAGAGAAAAAAATTCTTTTTTAGAGTAAAATTGAGAATTGGATTGGAGTTTTTTATCTGAAAAATACAGAACTCTATATTTGGAGAGTAAAATAGAATTCAAGGTTGGAGATGCCCTTAGTAGAATATTCTAGAAATATATGGAGAAATCTTTGAAAGACCTTAGAATTCCATGGATTTACATGGAAAGTCCTTAGAACATTCTAGTTGTGTAGAGTATTCTAGAATGAGGACTTATTTGTAAATATGTAAGGACTCACATAACAATTAAGGACTCACATAACAATTATTATTTATATATTAGCCCTAAATTAGTTGTATGAATAGAGATACAACTATTTGTAAATTAACCAAGCAAGACATCTTCACAAAAGCCTCATAAACTCTCTGACTTACTTGAGCTTACACTAACCCCAGTAACCCCTCTATCTATTCCTACTCCTGCCTTCCTCCCAAATCCTCTAATCCCAGATGATGTTCAGACATGAAACTCCAGGACCCTCATCAGAGATTTCTAGATTAGTATAGTTTTTTATCAAGGATCAGTCCTTTTTCAAATCTTTAATTGAATGGTGTATATTGATTCAATTAAAGATTGACGTTCGCATCTACTTGAAGGAGGTTCGACTCTTGATTTTTATAAACTATTAGTGTTTCAATTTATGCCTTTGCATTCTTCTTGTTTTGCTATGTGTTAGTTTGACTGAAGGTAGTTATCTGCATTCGGGATGAACCATATAGTTGATATTTATATCTACTACTATTGTTTATGAAATGAAAGTGGAATGAATATCTTGTTTTAGTTTGACTGAAGGTAGTTTCCAATCTATCTTGATTTGCTATTCTGTGTCCCTTATTTTTTGCATATCTTGTTTCCTTGTCGTGAACTTCTACAAGAGTGAAGCAAGACTAAAATAATTTAGGCACGTACAGAGGAAATGCGTTGACGCCCAGTGAGAAAGTGCAATAGGTTGGTTGTAAGGGATACGCGAAGGGGTTAAGGTAGGCCAAAAAAGTATGAAGGAGGTGATTAGACAGGACATAACGCAACTTTATGTTGTCAATTACATGACTCTAGATAAGGAGTGGGGGTCGTATATTTGGGTAGATGGTTAGTAGGGGTGAAATGTTATCTTGTATTGCGAAGGTTTAGGCTTGTTAGGGTCTGTTGTAGTACTTGTTACCCTTGTAATTCTTGTCATATGTTGTTTATTGTGTTTTAATTATCGCATTATTTTGTTGTTCTTATAGTTTCTTTCTTATAAACTTTACACTACTTTCTTATTTACTCCTATGTTTTCTTTATTGTTTTTTTTTCCTTTTACTTTGATTTGATGCGCTACAGCCGAGAATCTTTTGAAAATAGTCTTTCTACCTTCATGAGGTAGTGGTAAGATTTGGTACACTATACTCTCTCAGGCCCCACTTAGTAGAATTTCATTGGGTATGTTGTTGATGTATAAGATACTGAATGAATGCAATTATGAAAGAAAAGAAATTACAACAACAATATACATAGTGAAATTCCACAAGAAGGGTCTTGGAAGGGTAGAGTGTATATAGACCTTATCACTACCTCGTGTAGTTAGAGAGGTTGTTTTTGAAAGAGTCTCGGCTCAAGTGCAACGAATTCTAGTACAATGAATTAATAAAACAGTATAAAAACATAACAACTAACAAGGAAAGCGGTGGAAAGCCTACAAGAACAAAAAAATAATGCGATAATTATAACATTAGTAAAAACAGACGATGATAGATAGCAAAAGCAAGAACTACAATAATACGGCTAGTACAATGACAAGCCTAAACTCGTGAAAATCAAGACAACACTCCACTACCATCTACCCTAGTACCTATCCTCCAGACTCTCTTATCTAAGGCCATATCCTCGACAACATGAAGGTGTGTCGTGTCCTATCTAATCACTCATCCCCAACACGTCTTTGGCCTACCTCTCCCCATACCTACTATAACCAACCTCTCGCACCTCCTTAGTAAACGTCGGCACATCTCTTCACATATCCAAACCATCTCAATCAGACTTCCCTCGTCAAATAAAGTTACAAAGAGCAAAATAACACAAAACCATACTTTTTTTGGAAGAGGTGGTTACTCCAGTTCAAATGTCAAAGCAAATACCTATTTCGAGCAACCATAAATTAGTTTGAAGTTTGAACCATATAGCGAACCTGTGTAGTTGGTAGATGTTTATTCACAGCAGCAAGAGATGGGAGATAACTTAGTTTGAACCATATAGCAAACCTCATAAATCCAAGTGTCTAAGTATTTATAGTGATAGTTTTAAAAAAGTACCAAACATAGCTATACTTTGAATTTTATAGTGAATCCCTAAAAATATACCTTATTGTATCCTCTGACTCTTCCCTTGTTCTTCCTCTTTGATGTCCATTGATTTAGACCCCCCCTTCCTTCGTTGATGTCCACTGATTCAGAACCCCCCCCCCCTCATTCACTCCTCTTTCCTCCTTTTTCTCATATTCTGTTTTTCAGCAACTTCGAATCCAAAATTTTGTAGACCAAAATTCTTTAAGATATTCCTCAATTTCACTTTCCAAATTTTCAATTCCTTTAAATTCTAAATTTCTTATCCACATCAATTTTGTGTTTCAAATAATGGAATAGAAGAAAAAAAATATAGAATTTCATCAGATTCCTATCTCCTTAATCCTGCACCCACCATCTCAACATTACTCGGAAAAAAAGATTTCACGCGTTATAAACTAAAAACTAATGCAAAAGTGAATTACACAAGGAGAGAGGGAGGGGGGGATTCAAGACTCAAAAGAAGTAGTGGAAGTTGATATCATTTTGCATATGATGGCCAATGCGGAAGGAAAGAAATGGTAGATGTTTTGAAGATTTATCTACAATTCACAACGTACAATGGTTAGATCAAATTATAAAAGTTATAGGGAGCTTGCAATTTTGGTTAAAGTTGTAAATTTTTGAAGGTGACCAACATGTCCTTAATGCTAAAGCATACAACTTTACCAATGTTTCAGCATTAAGAACATTCTTCCCACCTTCAAAAAAATTCAACCCTAATTGAAATTGCAAGCTCTCTAACTTCTATAATTGATCTACATGTTCTATTCAAAGTTGTTTACACCAAAAGAGTAAGAATACTAAACTATTTCATATTACTTTGTGAATAAAATTAGATTTATCTTCAAAATATCTTTTATTTCTTTCCTTCCATACTGACCACCATATACATGATGGTATTAGTTTCCACTATTTCTTTTGATTCTTG
>JAJONR010008807.1:0-26544 GCA_029582245.1 Solanum etuberosum
TGCTCCAAATGGAACGGAATGTATATTGAGTGTTCATATAACCGACCTCAATTAGTTTAGGTTTGAAGTATAGCTATTGTAAAGTACAACTACACCTCCCTTAATAATTATCTGAGTATTGAAATGAAACTGCTCCAAATGGAACGGAATGTATATTGAGTGTTCATATAACCGACCTCAATTAGTTTAGGTTTGAAGTATAGCTATTGTAAAGTACAACTACACCTCAATCCCAAACCAGTTGGAGTTGGCTATATGAATGCTCAATGTCCATATCACTCCATTTAAGTTGTTGTAAAGTAGTATCGAAAATTTGAACCCACGTAGAGCGGAATGATTACAAAGGGACCATCCAATCTATTTTAAAATTTTGAGATTAAGCCCTTGTTATTATTGTACTTGTACTTGTATTGTTATTATCTTTGACCAGTTTTTGGAATTACTTAAATGCACAAATCATGTTAACTTATTTATTTTTGTTCCTATTCAAGTAAAATAGAAGGGATGAAGTATTGTGCTTTTACATCCCCTTCTATTTGGTTCCTGGAAACTATATGCATCTTTTTCGGCACTTCATTCCCCAGTTCTCTTTGTACTTGTCTTCCCCTTCAAAACATATAATATAACACCCCGTATCTGAAAACAGACCATACCAGCAGATTTTCAGAAGTTACAGGTGCAACCCACGGACCGTAGGGTGACCCACGGCCCGTCCTGGTGGTCCGTGGATGGCCACCTGCAACCCTCCCCAAAAACTCAGACAAAAATTATTCTAAGGCATGACCCACGGTCGGACAGGACGGATCGTGGATCAGTCCACAGACCATCGGTCCGTCCGTAGGTCGAGATCCTCAGGACCCCTCAGAACCTGGTCTCTGAAGTCGATCGACGGACCGACAGGACGGATCGTGGATCACTCCACGGACCGTCGATCCGTCCGTAGGTCGAGACCCTCAGGACCCATCAAAACCTGGTCTCTGAAGTCGATCGACGGACTGACAGGACGGATCGTGGATCAGTCCACGAACCGTCGATCAGTCCCGTCGGTGGGTTCAACATATTTTAAGTCAGGGGTCGTTTGGTCTTTTCCTCATGTGTTGGACCCCTAAACTACGTCATTTAACCCCTAAACTACGTAGTTTTGGTCAGTTTTAGCCTAGTAAACTAATTAGAACCTAACCTAATCAATTATTCACCAAAAATTCATCAAACTTAGAGCAAAATAGAGGAGAAAGTCGAGCAGCCCTAGTTCAAGAACGCAACGAGTTTCATCAGTTCCAACCCCGAAATCAAAAGATTTCTCCATGAATTTCATCACCATGTAAGTGGGATTTCACTAGTAGGTTCCTTTCACCCATTAGGTCCCTAGAATTCAGTCAGATTCTTGATTTCTTTCATATTATCTAGACCTAGGGTTTCTAGAATTTCAGCAGATCATTATGAATTAGTTACTTTAATGTTCCTAATCAGATTGTCATGATTTTAGTATTATTTTGCGTAGATTCTTTCATAAACTTTTAGTTCATGAATTACACATGCTAGGTCAGTTATTTCAGATATACATGCCTCAGATTCGAATGTTTCATTATTTAGTACATTAATGTTGCATTTTCAATTAGCATGTCAGTATTTTGAGCTATCCAGTATTACAGAAATTCAGTCATAAATTGTTAACTACATATTCAATTGGGAGTAGCTTAATACCGAGTAGACTAGGGTCAGTCACCCTCAAATCCCAGAACTACGTGCCCCCGTAGGTAGTAAGTCCCCTCTGTGGGCATCATTTTAGTGATCACGTCAGTCATGCCTCTATACCTCTGGCATGGTATATTGGGTCCTCTCGATGGGGCGTATACATCGGACTCCATATTTAGCTCATGTGGTTTTATGTCGGTTATTAGTAGCTCCCTCATAGTCAGATTCTATTGCATTGACCATGTTATCATTTACAGTCAGATTTCAGTCTCAGCATGTTATAAACTTGGTCATTGCATTCAGTTAGTTCATGTTCAGTATTCTCAGTATAGTACCATGCTTATATCATATCAGTGCTCAGTTATATGCTTTGCTCAGTTATGTTTATATTGTTCAGCTTTACTCTATCCTGCATGCTCAGTACCTTTCAAGTACTGACACATACTTTGTGCTACATCTTCTCGTGATGTAGGTCTAGGTTCTCAGCTTCCAGATCACGCATAGATCGGTTCCCGATCTTCGGTTCAGCAGTATCAGTGGTGAGTCCTCATTCTCCGAGGACGACAGATATGTTTCCTTTGCTTTAAGTCTTAATTTTAGTTTTTGCTAGATTTAGCTGGGGCATGTCCCAGCACTTCTAGTTAGTTAGAGGCTATTTTCAGACATAGTTAGATTCAGCTTTAGCATTTGAGTTTGACCTTTCAGCTGTTGTTAAACTCTCAGTTTTTATATATTCAGATAGTTTATGGGTATTCCGCATCATTTCAGTTTACATGACGATTTAGCTTCCGCACAGTATTTCTTTACTTCAGTTTACTTTAGTTTGCTTATGATATGCCAGCAGGGTTAGCTTGGGGTCACTCGTGATCCTAGGTCCCGTGTCCGCGTCCTGGGGGTAGCTTCGGAGCATGACAACTTGGTATCAGAGCATTAGGTTTAAGAGTCCTAGGATGTCTTAAAAGCCGCACTAAGTAGAGTCCTTTTCATGGGTGTGAAGTGCACCACATCTAATGAGAGGGAGGCTACAAAGTGTTATGGTAAAACTTCATTTTCTTGATACTCTTATCGTGCGTGAGGTATGATCCAACTTCTCGTTCTAATTCGTCTTTATGCGTTTCAGATCATGCCTCCTCATAGAGCTTACGGAAGGAATACGAATGAACGAAATGCTAACGCAGCTCCTCTAGTCCCAGATCAGGAAGTTTCGAATGCAGAGTTTCGGAACGTCATTCAGCTTTTGGCTCAGAGTGTGACTAATCAGAAAAATCGGCAGGCTCGAGTGCCCGCAAATGCTAGTGGTGGATCAGAGCCAGGGTTCGTCATTTTGTTAGGATGAATCCGCCTGAGTTTTTAGGGTCGCAGGTTGGAGAAGATCCCAATAGAGAAAAGTTCAAGCAACTTCTTTAAAAGATACACTACTATCTCGACTATTATGTCGAATACCTTTTGATGGATTATATATATTATACAACTGCCGACTATTTTTAGTTTAAGTTGACAAGTTGTTTAGGTTAAATCTTCAGTTTTTAATTTTAGGGGAAAAGAGTTGCACAAAATTCAAATTAAAGAAAACAAAGAAGATGTATATTGATGTGGCTACGGACATCCTCAATAGGCTACATGTGTGGTCACTTCTACGATTCAAATATGGATGACAATGATTTTCGAGCCTTACTTTTCGATGAAGCATCTCAATCATGCGAGGAATGACAAAAATTCCCAAAAATTCCTTCCCTAAATATGAATAATTTGGATTATACACTTTTCCCCTTTCGAATGGTTGCCCTTCTATACATTGCAACTGCATCTGTGATGCCAGGAGCTACTCCCAATAGGCTTGTAGCACCTACTTACCGAGCTATAAACTTTTGGTTTTCATCACTAACAATTATGGAATATGCTTGATTAACCATAGGTAGATGAGTCATTAACAAGTTTTGACTTCTTGCTTGTGTATAGGTCTCATTAAGCCCCATCAAAAATTGATAAAGCTTTAGCCTTTGCAAGTAGGCTTGAAAATCCCTGGACTTCTCACACCCACAAGCAGGCCTTGTATTGTTCTTCTTTATCATCAGTTCAATAGGTTGAGCAAGTATACAAACTTGATTGTCCCTTCTAATAGTAAATCATGACATCGCACATTATATTGTTGTTACCATGGTTTGGTGCTTATCAGGTTTTATAACTTTAAAGTACACTTCCTACCTTTGCTATAGAATCCATACACAAGAGAATCATGCAGTGAAATTCAAAAAAAATCCAAGGGACTATTGTACTTGGGAATTAGGATATGACTCAACTAGTGATGACTATATAAAATCCTTAAGATTGATGACAAATCATGCAGTAAATTCTCGCGTTAAAAGGTGGTTCCTGGAGATTAACGGATAAACATCCATTTTTTGATGGTTTTACGCTTCTCACAGCTGCTCTTTCCACACCTCTGAATATCTGGTGCCAAATTGTCGCCCTCTCTACCTCTACTTCCCTTCCACTCATAAACAACCTTCTAGCAAGGAGAAAGAGATAAAGAAGAAAATTCTCAAATTTCCACAAATGGTTTGAATAAGCATTCCTTTAGAGAGGGAATGTCGGATGAGACACTATTTGACCTTCTTTCAGGAGTTGTAGATAGTATCACCTTTAGCTGGTAGCTAGCAAAGAAGTTATCCCCTATCAACGTATATAGTTGAGGGAAACCGAGGGTTTACCCACAACTTTTGTCCATAAACCAGACCCCGCTCTTTCTAATTCAAAAAAAAAGGTGAAGCGCCCGTTTGAAGTGGCGAATCTTCAGTTCATGAGCCTGATGAGTGATGAGCAGTTAGTAAAATGTACAACTGTCAGTTAGTGTTAACGATGTTAGTTAAGTTAACAGTGTGTGGCAGTGATAGTTAGTTAGAAGTTGTTAGTCGACTAGCTAGATAATTTGATCCTATAAGTATAAGAATCACAGTCATAATAATAGAGTAGTTGAATAATGATTTCCCTGTAAGCTTCCAAGGTTCAATGAGAAACCGTTTTTTTCTCTTCATTATTACTCTATTATTCATTGTTCATTTACTCAATTACTCGATTCTCTGAACTTTACATGGTATCAGAGCTTGGACGACGATTCTAGGAGTTTATTGTATCAGTTTCTGTTTGGATTCGATCTATCATAGCGATCGAGGATGAATCTGGAGGATTGGGTAACAGATCTCAAGGGGAAACCATTAATGCAGCTCTATGACAATCGATCACAACCATCCTCTGTATCTGAGTTCATCCGATATGCCAGGAGCATTATCGATTGGGATTTAATTGACAGGGATGGAGAATTATATGCTTTGGAGTCGAGCTATGGAAATTGCACTAATCGGAAGGAATAAATTGGGATTTGTTGATGGATCTGTTCTACGCATCAATTTTGAAGGAGATTTGAAGAGAACTTGGGATCACTGCAATGCAGTTGTTATCTCTTGGCTCATATGCAATGTTAGCAAGGAATTGCTCAGTGGAATACTGTATTCAACCAGTGCACATCAGGTATGGCTTGATCTCAAGGAGCGTTTTGATAAAATCAATGGATCTAGGCTTTATCAGTTACATAGGAACATTTTTACCCTCACACAAGGAGTCTTAACAGTATCTGCCTATTTTACGAAATTGAAAAACTTTTGGGATGAATATGATTCCATTTTACCCCCACCTAGTTGTAACACCCCGTATCTGAAAAAGGGAAATGAAACCAGTTTTAGAAAGTTGCAGGTGCCAGCCACAGAGGCCAACTATGGCCCATGGGTAGAACCACGGACCGTAGTGTGGTCCGTGGATTGGCCACCTTGCCAAAAGTTTTGAGGCTCAGGACTACGGCCTGACCTACGGACCGTAGGTCAGACCACGGTCCATGGTCGGGGTCCGTGGTTCGAAGGCCCAAAATCAAGTCTCTGACCACGAATGACGGTCCACTAGGATGGACCGTAGGTCAGACCACGGTTCGTCGACTGGGGTCCGTCGAAGGTGGGTTGGCAGTTATTTTTAGGGGCAGTTGGGTCTCTTCCTAATTAATTATCTCTGATACTATGTTGTTTTGCCTATTTTTAGGACCAATATATAAGTATTTTCAACCCCCTAATTAGCCCATTTACTTCATTCTTCCAAATTCACAAAATCTCAAATAATTCTCTCTCTAGAACTTGAAGAAGAAGAAGGATTCACCTAGGGTTTCAAGCTAAGGTTTCAATTCCTCCATTGAAGGCTAGCATTTGGATTCAAGGTATGATAGTTTTCATCCATGGATTCCTTTCATCCATGGAGTTCCCAAATTTCTCTATTTCTAAAGGTAGAATTCCCCAATTGAGTTAAGGTTTGCTTCAATTACCATGGGTTCTTTTGATTATTGATTTATATGATTGAATTATGATCTCTTATGCATGAATTGATAATACATGATGATTTTATGATGATTTCCCCATGAACCCACATAATCCCCCATGTTTTCAAGTTATGAACCATATGATGTGGAATTTTGAGTATAAAGGATGAGTTTTATGAAATTAAGCATGTATTGTAAGATTTACATGTATTTATGATGAAATCCATATCTAACCCATGTTTTCTAAGCATTGATGATTGAAAGTGGGTTTTGAACCTCAAGAGGTAAATTATGGACTTATGCATTTTCTTATGAAATCTATGCAAATGTTTTAAGGGTGCTTTGAGAGTAAAGTACCAATGATGATGTTGTTGTTGTGTTGTTGAAAGGATATTCTCATAAACATAACTAGCATGATGTGAAAAGTTTTCTCACATAGAAAGGATTCTTAGGTTGAAAGGATTTCTCACCTAAATGAATCAAAGAGTAAGAGTTATCCTAATGAACTAGCTTGGATTGGTTGTCCAAGGGCACCTTTTCATGAATAATGAGGTCAAGTAAGAAATGACTATTCGGTGGGATTTATGCTTATCACCGAGAGGATATTGATAATGGGATGGAAGTTCTCCCGTAGTAGAGGCCGGGTTTCTATAAGCAATCTCATGAGATGGAAGCTCTCCCGAGTAGAGGTCGGATTTCTAGTAGCAATCTCCTTATCCCTTAACTATGTGCCCCCATAGGTTGATTAGCTAGTGGATCCACTTAAGCTAGAAGTTCATGGTCCTTACCTTGGCAAGTAGGACAACTCTTTTCGGTGTGGGAGACACCGGGGGATCATGTTATAGCTCACATGGTCTCTATATCGGTTGAGGCTAATTCCCCACATTAATAATGAACTAAGGTTACTTCAAGAAGTATCACATATGAGTTCAACGGTTTTAAAGATGAAGTTAGCTTGCTTTGACCATGATTTTATGACTTATGTTTATAACTCTTTTATATCATGTTTAGCTTGGTCAATTGCATGTCATGAAATGTAATGTCCCTTTTAGCATGTTTTAAATGTTTTATGCATGGCTTTCATACTTGGTACATTGTTTTGTACTAACGCATACTCTTGCCTACATTTTCCCCAAATGTAGGGTCCGGCAGTCAGGGTCATCATTCTCGTGGCTAGTGGTTGACTTGAGATATTTCCGAGCTTTGGTGAGTCCTCATGCTTCGAGGACGGAGTTTATTATTTTCAGTTTCTTTCTTGTATTTCACTTTTGAACATGATGTATGGGCTAGGCCCAATTTCATTCTATTGTATTAGATGGCTATGATGAGACAAGTGTTTTAGACTTCCGCTTTCGTTTATAAAATGTTTTGGACTTGAACTATTGGTTTACTCTTATTATTCTATTTCTTATGTTATGAGAGCTAAGTGGCTTGTACGGAGTCCTTCGGGGTTCTATACGCCATGTTACATCTAGGGGGTACCCCTGGGTCGTGACACTAGTTGTGATTTCTATAAGGCTAATGGTATGTGGAGCAGATGCAATACCAACGCTTACTGCAATGGGGTTGAATGATAGCTATTCACAAGCTAGGGGTCAGATTCTCATGATGAACATTTTGCCTAATGTAAATCAAGCCTATGCACTGGTGATACAGGATGAGAGTCAGAAAGGAATTGCAGGCACTATTAGTGAAGGAATAGAGTCTTTAGCATTGTACACAGCTAGAAACAATAGGTCTCAACAATTCAATAACATCCCAACACAATATCCCAGGAAGAACTATCACTCTTTGTATTGTGATTTCTGCAATATGAAAGGGCATGTTAGGGCTGATTGCAACAAACTGAAGAAATGTGATCATTGTCATGCAACTGGACATATAAAAGGAGATTGCTATCAGTTGATTGGCTATCCTGATAATTTTAAAGGGAAGAAAAAGGTGAATGCAGTGTTTGGAGGAGGAACTCTGTATCCACATCAACAAGGTATGAAGGATCATTCAACTCTTGGAGGTGGTGCTCCTCCATCATCTTCTATGCAGGATCGGGTAGTCAGGACAGGACATATGGCTATGAATGAACATATACACAATGATAAGGGCACACAAGTGCAAGTGTTATTGCAGTTGTTGCATAAGTCTTCACCAGAGCAAATTCACAATATGATTGATGTTTTAAAGAGGAACAATAGCACAATGGACTGTCACAACAGTGTCAACTTGGCAGGTAATGGTAATGGTAATCCTAGTTACTATTTGAAATGGATTATAGATACAGGAGCAACAGATCACATGGTAAGTAATTACAACCATTTACATGCTAGGAAAGTAGTGAAAAATGCAGGGAAAGTACAGTTGCCCACAGGAGAGTCAGCCACAATTACACATATTGAAGTCTTCAGCTCAATGAGAATGGCATGATCAATGGTGTTTTGTGCATACCATCTTTTAAGTTTAACCTTTTGTTTGTGCACAAGCTGACAAAAGAATTAAACTGTCGTTTTTCTTTTTTTTCCCACATACTGTGTGTTTTGGGATCTCTTGTCTGGGAAGGTCAAGGGGATTGGTGAAGTTGAGGATGGACTATATGGATGAACTGGAAGCTGAACTGGAAAATGAATTCACAAAGGAACAAGATCAGAACAATGTTTGCAGTTAGAAGAGTAGATGAAGATCCAACACTTTGGCATCAAAGACTAGGACATGTTCCTATGGGTGTCCTTAGAAGAATAAAAGAGTTCAGTGCTCTAGATAGTTTTTCTATTGATCAGTGTACTATTTGTCCTCAAGCTAGACAAACTAGAGTTCATTTTTTCTGTAAGTAGTACTAAGATTGATGATGTATTTGATTTAGTACACATGGATGTGTGGGGTCCATACAAGATAGCCACTCACAATGGGATGAGGTATTTTCTTACTCTAGTTGATGACAAGTCTAGATGGACATGGACTTTTCTGATTCATTTGAAATCTGATGTAATTGTTGTTCTGAAACATTTCTCAGTAATGATAAAGACTCAGCTTGGGAAGTGTGTTAAGGCGTTCAGGTCTGATAATGGAAGTGAGTTTGTGAATTCTAATTGTCATGATTTGTTTACACTGAATGGCATCATCCATCAGAGATCTTGTCCACATACTCCACAAAAAAATGGTGTTGTAGAGAGAAAGCACAAACACTTGTTGGAGACAGCAAGAGCTATTAAATTCCAAGGTCAGTTGCCAGATAGATTTTGGGGTGAATGCATAGAGAGTGCAACATATATCATAAATAGGATACCTCTATCAGTCCTAGGAAATAAATCACCATATGAATTGTTGTACAATAAACAACCCTCCTTAGTACATCTAAGAGTGATAGGTTGTTTTGCATTTGCTACTAGTTTGAGAAGGAATGATAAATTTGCAGCAAAGGCAAGGAAGGTTGTGTTACTTGGTTATGTTGTCAGTCAAAAGGGCTACAGGTTGCTGGACATTGAATAAAGGACCATCTTCGTTAGCAGGGATGTAACCTTTTGTGAGAAGGAATTTCCTTTTGACGGAATTTCCTTTTCAAATCACAAGTGTACTTGATGCTACCACATATCAACTATTTCCTGTCCCACACTCACATGTAGATGATTGTGAGCTCACACCATGTGTTGTCATCAGGAATGCCACTCTTTTGTCTGATAATGCAGGTCATCAAAGTCCTGCCCATGATAGTTCAGTCTGATTCCAGCAACACAGACATTCCTTCAGAAGATGCAGATCCTATACTTGATGCTTCCCCTCAAAATCAGACACCACCAGTCCCACCAGTTGATATTAGACCTGTTGTTATTAAAAGATCAAATAGACCAGTCAAGCCTCCTCTCTGGCAAACATATTATGTTTTGTCCAAAAAGCCAGTTGGACACTGTTTGTACTCTATTGCAGATGTAGTTGACTATCAAAGTATTACACCAACATACAGAAGTTTTATCTCAAAGTTTTCTTTGGAGAAGGAACCTACTTCTTATAAGGAAGCCATACAGACCCCAGATGGATTCAAGCTATGCAGGATGAAATTCATGCATTGGAAGACAATCACACATGGGAGCTTACTCATTTACCTAAGGATAAGAAGGCTATAGGGTGCAAATGGGTTTACAAAGTAAACTATACAGCTGGTGGAGTGGTTGACAGGTTCAAAGCTAGGTTGGTAGCCAAGGGTTACAACCAAAAGGAGGGTTTGGACTATCAGTAGACATTTTCTCTTGTTGTGAAGATGGGAACTGTTAGAGCTGGCATAGCCTTAGCTGTTGCACATCATTGGGAAATACAATCCTTCAGGGTGATTTAAATGAGGAAGTGTATTTGGAGTTGCCTATGGGTTTTGTCCATACCAGTGAGGAGGGCACTGTATGCAAGCTCACTAAATCACTGTATGGTCTCAAGCAGGCTAGTAGGCAATGGAACATCAAATTAACCACAACTTTAGCCAATTCTGGTTTTCAACAGAGTCACTATCATTACTCATTATTTACAAAGCATCAAGGAGAAAGTTTGGTAGTGGTACTGGTCTATGTTGATGATCTACTGATCACAAGGAATGATCACAGCTTGATTTTGGAGACCAAGAAGAGTCTCAAGGATAATTTTAAAATCAAGTATCTAGGGAACTTGAGATATTTCTTATGAATTGAGTTTGCCAGAAATGCAACAGGAATTCTCATGCATCAAAGGAAGTACTCTCTTGAACTGATTTCAGAGATGGGGTTGTCTAGTTCTAAACCTGTTGGAGCACCTATTGAAGTGAATCAGAAGCTCACTACTACAGAATTTGATCTGCACTTTCCTCCTGCAGATGAAAATGACAGATTGTTAAGTGATCCTAGTGTGTATCAAAAGTTAGTGGGAAGATTGCTTTATTTGACAATAACAACGCCTGACATTGCATTTGCAACACAACTTCTGAGTCAGTTTATGCATAATCCCAAAACATCTCGTATGAATGCAGCAATGAGAGTGGTCAGATATGTTAAACAGTCACCAGGGTTGGGAATACTAATGACTGCCAATGCAGGCAACCAGTTGAGTGCATATTGTAATGCAGACGGGCATCATGTCCAAACAATAGGAAGTCTATAACTCGTTACATGATCATATATGGAAACTCTTTGATCTCATGGACGTCTAAGAAACAGAACACCATCTCAAGAAGCTCAGCTGAGGCTGAGTACAGAAGTCTAGCTTCAACAGTTGCAGAAATTATATGGTTGACTGGGTTATTTAAAGAACTAGGAGTACAAGTGAAGTTACCTGTGCCTATAGATAGTGACAATAAGTCAGCAATACAGAGCAATACAGATTGCTGCCAATCCAGTTTTCCATGAGCGAACAAAACACATTGACATTGATTGCCACTTCATCAGGGAGAAGGTGCAACAAGGACTGGTTCAACCTATGTACTTAAATACAACAGAGCAGCCTGCAGATTTACTTACTAAGGGTCTAACTTGTATACAACATGCATATCTACTGACCAAGCTAGGAATGAAAAATGTTTTTCATACGCCCAGCTTCAGGGAGGGTGTTGAGCAGTTAGTAAAATGTAGAGCTGTCAGTTAGTGTTAACGATAGGGATGGCAATGGGGCGGTGCGGGTTGAGCTTAACCCGTAAAAAATTTAATCTGCCCCGCCCTGCCCCGCATAACAACTCTTTTCATTTTCAACCCGCCCCACCCCGCCCCGCATAGACCTTCCCCGCATGAACCCGCCCCGCATAATTTTTTTTGAATATTTTCTTTTTCTAGTTATGTTTGATACTAAAAATAAAATTCATAAAAATAAATTCATTTTTTCATTAAGTTGTATTAATTTAATAGGATAGTGACTTAAAATTTTATGTTTTAGAGGTCAATTGGGAAACATGTAAGAAATTGTATTATTTTTTATTGAACAATTTTCATTTATTATCTTGAATATTTTAGTAGCTTTAATGAAATTATCTTAATATATAATGCTCTATCACTCTTATAACATGTAAAAAGTTAAAATTAAGTTTGAACCCACGTAAAATCACATATACCCGCTCCACATTAATTTTTAAAAAACCCACTTCAACCCACCCCGCATCCGACCCGCCCCACACAACCTTAAACCCGCCCCGCCCCACATAGCCTTAAACCCACCCCGCCCCGCATCTGCCCCGCCCCATTGTCATCCCTAGTTAACGAAGTTAGTTAAGTTAACAGTGTGTGGGAGTGATAGTTAGTTAGAAATTGTTAGTCGACTATCTAGATAATTTGATCCTATAAGTATAAGAATCACAGTCATAATAATAGAGTAGTTGAATAATGATTTCCCTGTAAGCTTCCAAGGTTCAATGAGAAACAGTTATTTTCTCTCCATTATTACTCTGTTATTCATTGTTCATTTACTCAATTACTCGATTCTCTGAACTTTACAATGAGTTGACCAATTCCTCTACCCCGCTTCTTCCCCTTCTCTTTCGAACTCCAAAAACCAATGTTCTACTTGCATGTGTTAAGCATATAGTCTGTGTAGTTGACGTTCAACCTATGCTCACATCTACAGACTCTTTGGTATTTGTACATGGGGCATTTCATTGGCTTAATGGTTCATTAACGAAATATTTTGTGATGTCATTTATAGTATTTCAGACGAGGTGCACAGTGAGATACCGTGTTGCCATAGTCAATGTACTCGATTGTCTCCAACTTGTTCGGATGGAGTGTTTCAGAATTGGGAGGAATGCTTTGTGCTTATTCTCATTATGTGTCTGATAAGGACATTTTTAAGTTTTGGGTAATGAAAGACTATGTCAACGATTCTTGGACAGAATTGTTTACTATACAAGATAAATCAGCCATACCAAAATATATGTTTTCGGATGAAAAAGCGCTACTGAGTTGCAGACGTGATTCACATGGTTATTATTATGTCTTTAGGACATCCAAAGCACCGTTTGGATTACGGCGTGAATCTGATGTCGTTCAACAATAATTCGTTTATACAGAAAGTTTGATCTTCCTAAAATTAAGTAGTTAAGGGTATTTGCTTATGTATGATGGAGTCACTTGACCTCTTTTGTGTTTTCATATTATAAATTGAACTCTTTGTTGCACTTTAATAGTATTCTTTTGCAGGTAAATATCGAACAAGACTCATCTTACGTACTCGTAAACGAAGAAAGAAAGAAAGAAATTAGTATAGAGCTTAAAACAGAGAAGCAATTTAGCAGTACCTATATCTTTCATAATGTGCCAAATCCTGAAATTGTTTCTACAAATATGAACAACAATGAGAAAAAATAATTTGTAGCCAACAAAATGTATTAGCATCTATACTGTATTCCCTAAATTCATGTTCCTTTGAATTGAATCTTAAGCAGAACGTTAGACTTTGATCGAAGTGTAAGTCAATTTTTAGAAGTTTGTCCAAACATGTTAGTTTTTCTATTGTCGCTTTGTGAGTTTCATATCTAAACTACTAAAATCATTGAAGAAACTAGTGAAAAGAATAACCAAACAAATCTCGCTCTACTTTAAAATTTGCATAAATCTCATGGAACATCAAAACTTTATTACGAAATGAACAAAATTAAACTACATGCCTTCAAAATGGACAAACAAAGCAATTGAGAGCCAATATAGATGGCAAATCTAACGAACGTATATAATACCAAAAGAAGAAAATGTTAATACACAAATTCACAAACTATTCATGCTAAATTTGTTCAGCACACAATCAACAAATTCATATATAGGTAAGATTAAATTAAAATTTCAGTGGTAAAGAAAGGACATTTATTACTGATTTCTTAGAGAAAAATTATTTGTTACAATTTGGTGAAAATACAACTTTTGAGAATTGAAATCATCAATAAGCCTTGAACACCAACTAGAGCCTCGAGTGACAACCTCAATGAAAATAGTGATACCTCTCCTTCATGTGTATTAGGTAGCTATATTAAGGAAAAACAAAAAAGTCGTCGGGAGGATAGAATTGAAGATTGAAATAAATTATTTTTGTAAAGGAATGATAGGAAGGATTATTTTTAAAAAGTAATACTCTTTCAAGTAAAGAAAAGATTTTCGAATTCGGTAGAAATTTAGGCGTATTTGAATATTAAATTAAATTTACCAAAGATATATTAAATGAGTAATTATTAAATTAATAAGTAAAAGAAAAAAATATATTATTAATCAATAAATGTATAGTTGTAATATTTGTTCAAATTATTAGAGTTTTTTTTTTTACTCTTTAACGGCTAATTTGAATTTATTATTTTGATGATCAAATTTATTTATTTTCTTGTAAAATTTATTATAGATGCTCCAATTATTTTTTAAGATATAAAGTTTAAATTACAATATAGCCAGAAAAATAGTTTTACATTTTTTTCTTACTTTTTTTTTCTCTTTTTCCATTCACATTTTTCTTTATTTCTCTTATTTTTACATGGTTAAAAATGGGTGTTAAAATTGTTGTGTTGATTAATTTTCAACACACACAATCCAATAGTAATAATCATTCAAAAAAAGAAAAAAACACAAGGTGTTAAAATTTTTGTGTTGATTAATTTTTAATTTCATACAGTGGTGGGAGGAAGCTATTGTAGTCTCCTACTCTTCATCTTCTCCAAGTACAAGTATGGCTGTAGATCTATGAAAAATACTGAAAGATTCAATCACACCTCTCTCTGAAAACATATTTTACTTTCTACTATGTTGTCTCGGAGATTTCTGGTTCAGCTGATCATGGTCGCCACCACAGATTTCGAGGAAGAGATGCCACCCACAATTCAGCTTGGAGAGAAATCTGAAGAGGAATTGATGGGTCTGATTCAAAGTAGATGGAAATTAAGGGTCAGATCTATAATATTTCTCAGATCAGGTAATTTTCATAGTGTTATAAGATATTATGTCTTTTGGGTAGGTTCTCTTTCGCCAGAATCTTCGTTTTTTCATTTTATTTACTTTCTATGTGAAGCTTTGAATTTGAATTTTTAGATTTTTGTTGTGGAAAGTTGGGGAGCTTTTTGTAGAGAAAAAAAAAGAGAGAGAGTTACTGATAGTCATACTATATATCCATGTGTGGAGAATTTTTCACCTAGTCGATTGAATCTCAACCCTTTTAACAACAGCTAGCAAGCCTTGCTGGTATAATGAACTTCCAATCATTCAACCAGAAACATAGCTACATACTAAGTAATTAACTTGAAGTAATTATAGGTGAGAAATTAATAGTTGTTATGGAAGACTAGGAAGACCCTGTTAACCACCTAAAAGTCAAAGGACCGTCGAAAAATAATACTGTCAAAAAAGCTCTAGGCAATTTAAACAAATTTTCCTTCATACACAGGTAGACTTTCGAGAAGTTCACTAAGATTGATCCGGTTGAAAAATCATCACGAGCAGGTCATGTGGAAGCAAACAAAGAAGAAGTTACAAACAAGACTACCATATATCTTTAGTTCTATATGTATATGTTTGCCTGCAGATAGTCTGAGTTAAGAGGGAAGAGAAGAATGGAGGTTAGATATTTGGATCAGAAACATGTGAGAAGCATATGAAGTTTAGTCTCTGTTAAAAAATTCACCATTGTAAGGGTTATGACTGAAAGTGCACCATGAGAAAGAAATAGAATCACTTTGAGTCCAAATAATAGTGGATTGTTGTGAGCTTTTTCTCCTTTACAATTCTTTAGGACATTTTTAAGCCCTTTTCGTTCAGAGTATGACTTTAAGAACTCTCATATAACTCATTTATCTTTTTTTTTAGAAAAGAAGAAGAAATCCTATTTCTCACATAAGAATTATATATTTTCATTATCAAATTTAAATGCTCATAAGAACTCTTGGATACCATTCGGGAGATTTCTTGTTCTTTTTCTCTTTTCCTTTCATAAATGCAAATGTTACAAATACTTGTGGACACGTCATTAGATTTGTGTAAATTTCATTTGTATCACTTAAATCTTGACGTAAAATCAAATTAGATGATTTGGAGATTTTTAAAATAATGCAATTGACATATTTCAAACGGCTAAATCTCTTCCTGATTATGAATGCATGTTCACTAGAATTATTTTTATCACAACTTCCTCTAATCTCATTTTAAAGATGTAGCTGATTGATTTCCATTTATATCATTTTACTCGGAACTGAAGACAAGGTAAATGGCTTGAACATGCTAAGGTAAAAGATCATCTTCAAAAATAAAAAATCTATTTTTTTAAAATAACAAGTACTACATAATCTTTCAATCTTACTTTAGTGTGTATAATAAATAATAGTAAGAGTCTCGTGCTCTTTGAATTCATAGACTTGCGAGCCCAACGACTAAAACATTATCAAATGTTTAGTTGGTCACTTTACTGATTAGACACTTAAAAGGATTACGGATTGTATATTCTGATAATTTTACGAGGGTGATTAGTTGAAGAAATATGAAAGTCAAGTAATTTAGAGAATCTACGTCTCTTAAGTCTTTCAAAGAAGAGAGCGTAGATCGTTATTAAAATCCTCTCTGAAAACAGAGAAATATTAAATATAATTCTATATTGGATAGAATTTACTCGCCAATTTTAACTTTGATATTTATAGAAAGAAAATTAAGTAATCAATTTGCATAAGTTGTCGTTCAAGTAATAGAAATGCACTAAATGAGGTGAATCTAAGAAAATGACGGACCTCACACAGTGTACTTGGTCCACATAAATGCTCTTTTTGACTGTCACTCTCCATATCACGTGGTCTATAGTTCAGGGGTTAACAACAACTGTCCACAATACCCCATAATTTAAGTGTTAAACTGGAAAATGTGAATAGTTTAGGGAGTTTAGAGGTATTAACTCAAAAGAATATCTCACTTAGATTATTTTTTTGTCATTTATCAAAAAAACAGGTAGGATAGCAAAAAAGGAAAAAATGTTAAAGATTGTTGACCAGAATCAATTTACAGGTGGATGACATTTCCATTTCCATTTTACCAAGATTTCGTATACGACTCTCACTCCTCATCAAAGCACACTAACATCCCACAATTTTCACCCAATATTTCTTGCGCACACTGAAGGGAATAAACAATCTAAAGGCATGTCCTAAATCTCTCTCTGTCTTATCTTCTTCTTACATTCTTTAAGGTTGTTTTTCTGAATAAGTTTTTACTCATGTCGGATCTTGATTCCAAAAGTTGTTGTGGCTGTTAAAGGAATTCGGTGTACACCTTGTGGAATTATTTTCTCCTTTTTCTGACTATTAGATTTTTGTCCATACAGATCTGAAATCAAGGTTCTCTAAATCTGTATATCTTAGTTTCGTGCATTTCAATTATTAGGAATTTAGTGTGGTATGATAAAATGTGTGCTTTCTTGTTATTAAAGTTTGTCAAGGTTGGTTTTGATTTACTGAATTTTCATTTTGTTTAAATAACGATTCAATTTGAGTCCTGCAATCAAGAATGTAGCTTCTTTTGATATTTTTACAGACTTCTCATCGTTATCCAAAAAAATTGTAACATCATTTTTTGACCTGCTTAGGTTAAATACAAATGGTGCTTTGGTTATTCCGTCTTTTCTTTTCTCAAAAAGAAATTTGGATTTTGAGGCATCTAACATATAAGCTCCATAGATAGATGATTAGTAGTTTATATGAGAGAAAAGATTGATGTAGGCTTCATATCAGCTGCTAAAACTCTAATGTTAGTTCCTTCTCTATGGAAATCAGTCGACAACTAGCACTTTAGAGGCAAACATCACTCATGCCTCATTTGTTTGCACTTAATGGAGGTCTTAATCTAAATTGTTCAGATTCAGACAATTAAGTGCATTTGTTTGTAAGATCTGAATCTTAATCATTCAGATTCAACCCATTAAGTGCATTTGTTTTTGTTTCGTTTAAAACTGCTTAATGGATCTTATTAGGTCAAAATGAATCAGATATGTAACAGTCTTAATATTATTCAGACTCTTTTAAAATAACACTCTTTATTTCACAAAACCTTCCATTCCTCTTGCTTCTCTTCTCCGCCATGTTTTCACGCTTCTCCCCCTCCTTGCTCAAGCAGACACCAATCTTTCTATTCTTGAATTGATAAGTTTCATAATCTTTACCAGTATTTTTTTCTGATATTTCTGATATTTCACAACATTTTTGGGTGTATTGATGTTTATCAAGAACTCTTATTACCACAAATATTTTTGTCTAGCATTATCAACTGTGCATAGACTCCAAGACATCTTGGCATCTCTTAATCTTTGTGGCATCACCAACTTACATTAAAAAAAACATACGAACATGTTCCATTGATCATATGCTCATGGGCAGTGAAGAAACATGTGGTTGACTTTCTCCTGAGTTGTCTTGCAAAAATAGCATATGTTGACCAACTGCAATCCTTTCCTATTCAGGTTGTCTAGAGTAAGGCAAGCATTGTTTAGTTTGATCCAGCTGAAGCACTTAATCTTCATAGATAGATTGGTCTTCCATACTAACTTTCATGGCCATCTAGCAGGTACTTGACTTTGTGAGCATAGTTGTCTATAACATTCTTTCACTGTGAAATGTACCTTTGCTTCCCCATCTTAGCCTATCTGGTTAACTTTCATCAATACTGTGAGCTTTCACCTTTGCTAACATTTCCATTAAACTCTCAAGTTTCTGGTCCTGCAACCTTCTGAAATGCACATCCCAAGTGTTGTTTGTCTTATTTTGAGCAATTGAGGAGTCCTTATTCATAGCAATGTTAAAGATATTGGGATATTCCTCCACGAGAGTTGTATTGTTGAGCCATCAATCCTTCCAGAACTTGATATACACACCAGCCCCAGGTTTGACATGAATTCCATGAGAGAATTCAGACCTAGCTTACTGATATGTTTCCAAGGCCCAACTCCATAAAGCAGAACTACAGTGTTAGAGCTCCAGTTGTCCTTCCTACCATGTTTAGCAATGATTACATCCTTCCCCATTGCCATTTCATAAATAAGGATTTGTTGTGAATTGCCAGATCTTTAACTCCATTTCCCCATTGCAATTTGGAAGCAAAACTTTGTCCCGTCATTCCAAGAATAATGATATCATTATATCAATAGCACTTGGGCCTTTATTATGCAAGAAATGGTGCAATCCCAACAAGCTAGGATTCACATTTAGGATGTATTTCAAAACCCTATTTCTTTATGCGTATGGAGGAAAAGCCTTGAAGGGTATTAAGTTTCAACATACCTCAAATCACTTTTCAAATCTAACCCAAAGGATCCAATGATGATTGACACCCATAATTCACAATTTACATATACGAGCTTACATAAACACGTTACGATAATGCCCAACTAAGTCAACCAAGTGACTAACACTTAAATTCAACTTCACAAGTCTTACCAAAAATCTATGTATTCGAAAGTCAAACCTTGAGTTTTAACTCCAAACCACCCATTAAACATGTTATGTAATCTAATTGCTCCATTAGAAATCCCACGTGATATCGTTTAAGCAAAGACCCATCACTCTTCATCATCTCTACCAACAAACATCCAATTTCAAGGCTAGTTTTCTAAGGTTAATGAAGCAATATTAAAATATAAATCTTATTTTATAAAAATACTCTACTATGTCCATGGAGTATGATATATAAGATTGGAGTGAAGGGATTACCTTTTTGTCAAATCCTATCATTTTCTCCCCCATCGAACACCTTGTATTTGTATTTTTGTTAGGACTAACCGTACTAATCTCTTCTCAATGATCTTGTACAAATTTTGGTATGCCTAACTCAAAATGTAACTTTTTGCACATCAATGATCAATGGAGACAAAGTTTACCCAAATAAAAACCCTATAATTCTCTAGACTTGTGCTCTTCGAAAATCCAAAATTCCCATGATGTTGAGAAAAAGGGAATGCAATAAATAAACCAAATATACCAAAAAATTGCATTAATTCTCACCTTGATGTAGCATTTATGGTGGTGAGTTCTCTCTTCTCTCTAGACCTTCAACAATCAAAAACCAAAATAATAAACTCTCGTTCACCGTAATAGCCTTTAAAATGCTTCAACAATATGGGACGCTAGCTTTGGCGTGTTTGGAGAACTTCACTGCCCAACATGTGCGTTCTAAACAAGCGTCAATTACTGAATGTCGCTCCTCCCTTTCCATTCAGTTTCTTATCTAATTGTTCCTCATTAGTTTAGCCAACGTCCTTCTTATTTCAAGGCCCCTTGTTTGCATAAAGATTAAATAACATATCATTGACATAATGATTGCTCCAATCATTTGGATAATTTGATTCATTCCAAGATTTCAAACACTCATCTCATTACATAAAAACTAAAATCCTAAGTATTCCCTTTAATCCAACTCTCAATGGTTTATGAAATAATTATCCCCAAGCATCCCATATTAACTTTCCTCCACTCAAGTCACCTCATGTTGCTTGGATTCAATTAAATTGCATTCTTTAGGTTGATTCTAGCCCGAATGAATTATAGAAATTCACGGGGCTTCGCACTTGGTCTATGAGTTTCCATTGGCTAATTTTCAAATGTAGTTTGCTGCACAGATTCATATATTTTTAGGTTTATATACAATTCTTATGGTAAAGATACATTTGCTTTAAGGCCCGCTTTTATTTTTTATGTTTTAAGAAAAGTAGAAAGGGCTTCCGGTACACTAGCTAGAACTATGCTTGCAACTGTGTTATAAAATGTAAGTGAAAGAAAAAGAGGAAACTAAGATTATATTTTTTCTGTTGAGGTAAAAAGCTTCATTAAATGTATCAAGAAGATGCAGAAGAGAAGTACATTTGAGCTTACAAATTAATGAAAAGAAAGTTAAGAGAAAAGCGTAACAAAATCTCAGAATTAAATTTCCTTACTTTATTTGGAAGGCAATTGAAAAATATATGGAAATTGGGTTGGAGGGATATACAGTATAAGGTAGGATATTACTGATCTTACCTTTAATTAGAAATCGTTGAGTTCACTGGCCAAGTTAAGTTAGAGATGGCTTTAGTAGAAGTGACTTGCCTCCATGTTAGCGAATAATAACGACACTAGGTTTATGAGGAACGTAAGGTGAGTTCCAATATTTTCTATGATATTGCTTTCAGTAATGATTATTTTTATCCAAAATGTGATACTTCCGTCATTTATGCCAGCAAGAACTTAGTCCTCTGTCGTTATTTACAACCAACTTAAGTTCCAGGTTATATTTTCCTAGTTTCTTCACTTTTGGGCATCACAGTACTCCTCAGACGTATTTGTACACTCTTCTATGTTTCTTTGTATTGTAGGGCTTAACTTTTTATTCTTCATGGTCTGAGTATATTCACAAGAACACAAAATGACAATAAGCAAGATCAATTTGATGTCAGGAATTCAAATATTCTTCATGGATCTAGAGAAGTAATAACTTTCTTGTTTCTACAGGAGTTTAGGAGATTGAAGCTTTTATGATGTCGTTTCAAAAACAAGAAAAGATTGAAGTTGTTGTGACGGAAGGAGGAGACTCTCCTGTAAGGAGATGGGAGGACCTTGATATTTATATATTGTTGAAGATATTCCAGTCCTTTGACCTTTTCCAATTGATCTCTATAATTCCTCAAGTTTGTCGGCCATGGCAATTGGCTTGTTCCGACCAACATCTCTGGAAAACACTAGATTTGTCAGTAATTCAGTCAAATTTCGTTAGATTTACAGTACCACTGTATGTATATGTCGACACTCCATCTCGTGAAAAATTGAACCGCCTCCTAAAGATTTGTTTGAACCTTAGTCGTGGAAACATACTGCCATTGATCTTCCATTTCAATTTGTATGTTGACGACAATCAATTGACTTATACTACCAAGAGGTATTCCCCTGATAAACTTTCATCTTTCTATAGCACTATACCTTAAATCAAGAAACTGTATAGCAAGCATCGTTTCAGATTTCAGGCAACTGAGATAATTTTCCATTGTATATTTAATACAGGAGAAGCAAAAATTACTATGAAAATGAATTGGACAGCTAATTAAATCTCCTTTTTTTCAGGTGTCCAGGGCTTAAACGCCTTGTTATGCCTGCTTGGGAAAAACTAGAAAAGGCAATAATATGTAGTGTTTTTCGTAAATGGAAAGATCTTGAATCACTGACGATGCCTAGTTTAGAAGAACCTGCATATATCATCAAGAAAATTGGAAGGAGTTGCAAAAAACTTTCTGAGTTGAAGATTATGGGTCCCTGTGATATGTTGTTGGCCTCTACACTGGTATCATTTCTTCCGAACTTGAAAGTGTTGAGTGTGAGGTTTACGGAGTTACCTAAACCGGCTTTGGTTATTCTCTTGGAGGGGTTAAAACAGTTGAAAGTACTCAACATATCGCATTGCATAATTACTGAAGACCTTCCTCCACCCGCACCGATGAAAATTCTAACCGAGCTTGATGAATCCATTCTGGAAAAAGCGTCTAGGTTAGACAAATTCCTAACCTGCATGAGTGACTTGTGCATCATGTGTCAGCGCACTCAAAATGATGAAGGGTTCATGAGGTGGTATAAGTATGCAGACCTCTGGAAAGTGGATGAGGTGAAGTCTCTTGCAATTTGAAAACTTTAAGAATGT
This sequence comes from Solanum etuberosum, assembly GCA_029582245.1. Taxonomy (NCBI): domain Eukaryota; kingdom Viridiplantae; phylum Streptophyta; class Magnoliopsida; order Solanales; family Solanaceae; genus Solanum; species Solanum etuberosum. Next base: position 22,645 of record JAJONR010008807.1, read on the forward strand.
TTTGCTTCATTAGTTGAAGGTGCAGTATAATGTGTAAACTTGTGTGTATGAAACACAATAAAACCTTGTAATGCTCTGTGTTGTAAGTCTTCTCTTTGACAGGGCGGTTTTCATGTTCTTCGTGTTTATGCTTTTTGTTTCTCCGTTTCCGTAGTACATTGTAGATTCATTATCTATTTACGTATGTATTGGCAAGCGTTGTAATTTTATAGCATGTTTGACAAGCTTTTAAGTGGTTATTTCTCAACCCAAAAAAAATAGATGAGGTGTTGCCAAAGCTTTTAGGGAAAATAATATTCGTGGGGAATAGCAAAGTTCTTTAAAAGTTGAAATATATTTTTTTCCTCAGAAACACTTTTTATAAGTTTGGTTAAACACTAATTAGTGCTCAATAGTGTTTTTTTTTATTTTATAAGAAACCTGATTAGTCAAACACAAATTATTACTCATCAAAGGTAAAAAAAAATTAAAAGCACTTTCAAAATAAGTTGAATTTAGAAGTTTGATCAAACATATTATTCTTCTACATTGTCTTTTGAGCTTTGTACCTAAACTCCTTGGAGGAATATGACATGCTAGGTAAACATCACACTTAAAAGGCTCTTTCAAAGAGTTTCAAGTGACGTTATATCTGAATTTTTTATTTTTTGCTTTTGAGTAAATTAGGTTAAAATATTCCCCAAATTAATACCGTTTTACTATTTCATACCCAAATGATAAAATGTTCACAGAACCCCGTGAACAATCATGAATTCATTGTGTAAGGTGGATTCAGTTTAACATTTTCTTTCTTCCCTCACACATTTCTCATCAAGTTATTCCAATAGTTTAGCACACATTCAATAGGGGGTTTTCAATTTAAAGAAAATTATAGTTCAAGAGGTAATAAAAGTATTTAATAGCTTAAATATGAAACTGTAAAATGATAGTAATAATTGAGATTTTTAAAAATCTATTCTATCTATTTACTATGTTATTGTAAGACCCCAAAAGTTCTAAGTCTAGATCAGATCTTGAAAGTTCAGAAATTAAGTTTGCAAAAATTTGGAGATCTACGAGCAGCATTTCGCGGGTCGTAAATAAAATCACAAACCGTAGATAAGGCTCGTACAATCAACTTCAGAAGCATGAAAATTTATCTGAGTTTTATGAGGCAAGTTTACGGGTCATAGATGGTCTCATAAATCAAGTCTTGAAACTCGATATTTGATAGTATGACTTTTACTGACATTGTTTAAAGTTCGTAGATGGAATCACGTTCCATAGATAAGTCCCGTATACCAAGCTTCAGAGACTCAAAAATTGACTTGATTTCCACGAAAGATATCTACGGACTGTAGATCAATCCACGAACCGTAGATGGTCTCGTGGAAGTTGTTGATATCAATTTTCTCTCAGGATCATTTTGATCTTTTCACACTCTTTTAATCCCTATACTATGTCATTTTGGCCTATTCAAAGTGTGATTCAGAAAAAATTAGTCGACAAAACCTCCTCATTCACACCTAACTCCCAGAAAATCAAATTTCGTACGTTCAAGGTTTCTCCCAAGCAAGAACTAGGGTTCCATAATTTCAAGTCTCAGTTTAAGGATTCAAGCTAAAAAAATTTCATTTCAGGTATATGAAATTTTATTAATGGATATCCTTTCACCCATTGAGTCCTAGAAAAATCCTATAATTTTAGATATTTAATTACCTAAGGTTTTAGGGTTCTTATGGTTAACATGACTTTCAAAGTAATTCTATTTCTCTTCATTATCAACCTGGAAGCATGTGTTTTTCTCATGATTCTCAATATGTTTGTTAGATTATACCTGATGAACCCTTCGAATATAATGTGTTTTGAATTTTCATGTTTTTAGCCAACATGTAAGTATTTATGTGTGAGACGGTATCAACTAAAGTGTCTATTATTTTAATATAAGGCATTCAGTATTTATGAGTTATTCGGTTATCAGTATTATCAAACTTATCAGTTTTATTTAGTTGTTGGTTTACATTCAGCTGAGAGAGTTACTTAGCACAGGATGGATTCTAGGAATGAAGGCTCACGGTTAACGTCTACTAAGACCTTTAGTAGCAATCTCTAAGTCCTAGAATTACGTGCCATCGTAGATCTATGTAGCCTTTGTAGGCGCATATTATCATCTTAGTTGTATTACATCAGATCAATCTATATACCCTGTTAATTTATATTGGGCCCTTTTTTATGGGGATTATGCATCGAACTCCATGTCTAACTTGCATAATTATATGTCAGTTTTAGTATCTCCCACAATTCAGTCTAGTTTTTCAGATATTACATGACCATGACTTAGTTTATTTCTGTTCTAGTACTTATCAGTCCCATGTTATTTTACTTGGTCATTGCATCAGTTCATCTACTCTAGATCAGTATATCAGCTCAGCTTAGTATACTTGTGATGCATGTCTCTCATACTTAGTATATTCAAAGTAATGATCACATACACTCTGCACTATATTGTTTGATAATATAAGTTCGGACATTCAACATTTAGTTCGTGATTAGTACGACTTTTAATCATCTCAATAAAAAGATTGGTGAGTCTTCATCTTTCGAGGACAATCTTTATATTTCTTCAGTATTTGTTATTTTAGTTTTCAGACAATTAGAGTTAGCTGGGGGCTTATTCTAGCAACCCATCCTAGTAGAGGCTTTCAGATAGACAGTCAATTAGATGTTAGTTTTTTTTTTTTTAGCTTTGAGTATGTTTTGATGAAATCATTTTTGAGTATTCAGTTTTAATCATCCGGACTCATCATTTATTTCAGTTTAGCTTTCGCATTTAGTTTTTTTTACAAGTATTATATATGTTAATCTCAGAGTCATGTCAGACCATAGATTAACTTGGAATTACATGTGTCTCTAAACACCGTGTTACGACTAGGGATACTATCGAGTCGTGATAGTTATAGTGTTGAAACTCACTAAAAGTGCAATATTTAAGGTACATTTTGATAAATGCAAACGACAAATTCAACTTATTTTATCTTAGGATCCTAAATAATATCGTAAAGTCTAAATTTTGAAACCTTTAATGTAAAACCTTGACTAATTAACTTATTGGAGTTGTAAGAAACACGAAAAATAATTGTTAGACAATTATTTTTGGCAAATATTTTTTTCAATTTTCATGCCACAATAACATTAGACTATGGGTGTGTTTGGTAAGAAGGAAAACATTTTCCGGAAAATATTTTCCAATTTTCTCATGTTTGGTTGGGTTAAATGTTTTGAAAAATGTTTTCCAAATCAATTTATTTTCCTCAAATTTAAGGAAAATGACTTCCCTTCAAAAATTAAGGAAAACATTTTCCAAAACTTTCCTCCAACTTCAAATTACAATTTTTTATTGAAAGAATCAATATTTTTTTGTTTAAAAAATAAATTTAAAGCTTATTTTTTTAAAAAAATTTCAACTTCAATTTTTTTACCCCACCCTCACCTCGACCCCCCCCCCCCTCCAAAAAATAATAATTTAAGTTTGTTTTTAAAAAATATTTTCAATTTCAAATTTTTATTTTCACCCCACCCCACCCTTGTCCCCCCCCAAAATAATAATTTAAAGTTTGTTTTTAAAAAATATTTTCAATTTCAAATTTTTATTTCCCCCCACCCCACCCTCGCCCCCCCAACACCGGCACCCCCACCAACACCACCCAAAAAAAAAATTGAAGTTTGTTTTTAAAAGATACTTTCAATTTCAAAATTTTATTCCTCCCCCGCCCCCCAAAAAAAAAAAAAATTAAAGTTTGCTTTTAAGAAATACTTTCAATTTCAAAATTTTATTTTTCACCCCGACTCCACCCCCCCTGTGTCCCCCCCCCATCAGTAAAATATATTTTAATTTCAAATTTTTATTTTTTCAACCCCCAT
>JAJONR010008808.1:0-22924 GCA_029582245.1 Solanum etuberosum
AGTAGGGGAGAGGGGGGTTGGATGATTAAAAAACTTTAATTTTTTTTTATTATAAAAAATAAAATAATTCTTCTTTTTTTACATTTTTTTTGGGATAGGGGGTAGGGGGGCTGGTAGGGGGTGGAGTGATAAAAATACTTTAATTTTATTTTTATTTTTAAAGCTTTTAACAAGATTTCTATTATAATGTAGGTATCCATATTATCTATTGGGTAACTCGTTTTTATCCATTTAAAATGTGAGTCGAGTCGAGTACTTTACCCATTTTTATTTAACTCATTTTTAATCGATTCATATTCGACTCGACTCGCTCGTTTGTCACTCCTAATCTCAGTCATAATGTTTTGGACAATTTTATTTTTTTCAAAATAAATAAAGAGGAGGAGATAAAAGAATAAGACTGATAAGTGATATGGATGATGTAATTTTTTGGAAGTACATGATACTGACATGGGAATTAAGGAGTTTAGAATATTATTTAACTAATGTGTGAATATGGCATAAGGATACGAAGAAGTATAATTGATTGGATACAATAATTTATAATCATTTTTACAGTAATTAAGATTGAATTTAGGATTTCTGATAAGATAGAGTCAAACTTGATAATTACACAAGACGTACGGGATTCATCTTCTATCTAATGTTAATTTAGGATTTAAATATATTTTTCATTATATTTCTGATTTAAATATATATATTCCTCACTTTGACATAATATCTTTAATTTTGGCGAAAAAATATGTGGAAAAGCTTAAATTTCTAAATCTTAAATATCCTATTACTTTATAAATCCACTTATTTAACACATTTCCTCCACTGTGTTCTTTATCTTTTCTTTTAATGAAAATGTTTCATCATCAAGGAGAAAAAAATCCTTATCTTTTTATTTTATAAATTAGAGATGCGATCAATATCGATGTCCCACTTGACCGAGCGAATCGACTAAAATTGAACCAAATAGCACAAGTGGGCCATCAAGGCCAAATCAAACAAAAAGATCTAGAAATGCAACGAAAAACTCATAATAATATAACGAAAGTACTATAAAATCACAAGTAACAACACAACCAATATATAAGACCATCTCCGACCCATCTTTTCCATTCTCTATATTTAGAGAGTAAAGTAGAGAATGAGCTCTCCAACCACTCTTTAATTAACTCTCTATTCTCCATTTATAGAGAGGTGAATAGTAGTTCTCCAAATTTGGAGAACTACTATTCACACTCTCTATTTCACTTTTTCATTATTTTATTATTATTTCTATTACTTTCTAATTAACATATTATTTTACATATAATGTCATTAATTAAATATCTAATATACATAATTCTTCTTAAATGTAGTATAATATTTTAAAAAATATATTATTTAATATATACTACTTTAATCTCGAATTAATAGTATTTTAATTTTTTCTAATTTTCATCAATAATATAATTTGATTTTATTATTAAGCTTCACTATAAAGAATACATAAAATTAAAATGATAAGATGACAAATTTAATTTTGAAAATTGAGGACAAAAATGCTCATTTTGAACGCCGTAATGCATTAATAGAGTATTTATGAGAGCAACTTAATAATTTTAAAAATTAAGTGTTTATGTAATGTTTATGTAATTGTATTTCACTTTTATTTGAATTTGTATATTATATTATATTTTCTTAAAAATTTAGAATAAAATAAAATTTTATATCACATGAAAATTATATAAAGTAATTATTTGGGAAAAAGAAATAAAAGATTTATATTACGTAATAAGAAAATAAGAATGAAATAGAAATAATAATATAATATTGAGGAAAGAGAAAAATATTTTTTTTAGAGAGTAAAATAGAAAATCGGGTTGAAGTTTGTTGTCTGAAAAAATAGAAAACTCTATATTTGGAGAGTAAAATAAAGTGTAGGGTTGGAAATGCCCTAATACCACAACTAAAACCTACAATAGATTTCTACAAGTCTCTTAGATGAAAAACTACTAACATCTAGTCAAGACATGACCCCTTGACATGACCCCAACATACCCATTAACTATACAAAGCAAAAAGAAGACTCCGAACTCATCAACTGATCTGGAAGAATAGAATGTACCAATGATCAGATGAACTCAACCACACGCAACAAGGACCTCCATGTCTACTTGATAAGTGAATGCAGTGCCTCCAAACAATGGTCAGTATGAAATAATGTATCGTACATACTGGAACTTAAATCACAGTACGATAGATGTAATCTGCATAGAATTAACAACTTACTAAAATCATACTAACGACATTAAAACACACCAAATTTAAATGTCTTTAGATACGCTCAGGGGCGGAGCTACTGTATCGGAAGGGGGTTCGGGCGAACCCCCTAGCTTTTCCGTAGACTCTATATTTGTATAAAAAAATGAAAGTAAATGTATATATACATTTCCAGCGAACCCACAAGCAAAGTGAAAGGATTGGCCTAATGGTGTCTGCGCACCCAGCGAAATCACTCGGCCCACTGGTCGTGCGTTCGAAACATAGTAGGCACGATTTATTGGAACAAAAAAATAAGCATTAACTAAATTATACGTGGGTTTAATATAATTTTTTTTAAAAAATTTTGATAAATGTAAAAAATAGGAAAATAGTATTTGTGTTGTACTCTAAAACAATATCTGACTATTGATTTCTACTCAGACATTTAGAAAAGTTTAACTCAATCTTTTTTTCAAAAGTTAGGGTTCTAACTTTTATTATTGATCTGATTGTTACCATCCGAAATCTGGCCTCCTGTATGTACTCTTTCTTTCTCTTTTCATTTTTTTTCTTATTTGTTTACTTTTACACGGTATGATTATCTATTCAAAAATTGATTTTTAATCTTTGATTCTAGGGTTATCCCACATATTGATAATTTATTATATTAAAATAAGAAAAAAATGACAAATATACCCCCGAACTATTGTAAATGGTATGCATATACCCTCCGTCATACTTTTGAGACATTGGTGCCCCTGCCGTCCAAAAACTAGAGCATATATACCATTTATACTTACGAACATTCACGTGTCATAATCTTATCCACCGATCCGATATTTATTAAATATCGGATCGACGGATAAGATTGCTCCACGTGTCCCTATTTAGTCTTCCGTTAAAGTGAAGGGCATATATGCTCTAGTTTTTGCACCCCAGCCCCACCAATGTCCCAAAAGTATGACGGAAGGTATCTGCATACAATTTACGATAGTTCAAGGGTATATTTGTCCTTTTTCCCTTAAAATAATTGTTTTTTGCTTTTCAAAATGTAAGTTTTGATGGCAAACTGGCAGTGATGGTTCAAGCTAAGGTGATAGTGAAACTAGTAAAATATTTATTTTAGGTGTCAAAATATTAATGGTGAATTTAATAATTTTAACCTCACTTAGAACAATATTGAAGATTATAGTAAAAATGTTAAAATTTTGATGGTTGTTATTTTAGGTTAAGATCATTGTTCTTTTTTAAAATTTAGAACCCACTGGTCTGAAATTCTGGCTCTGCCTCTGGATACGCTGCCTTGAATATATATATATACATAATTTTGTAGTTATATATAATTAACACAACATTACAACTGATCATCAAACCCTAAAATAATTATCGTAAGGGCCTAACTCCCACAATGACTTTGCCTATCTTCCACTTGCATGTCATCATCATAAGCAGATAAATTCAAATACTTGTCTTGTTGCTCAGAATTAGCCCTCACATCCCTCCATCTTGCTCTGCATATCACACATTTAATTGATCTTCTTCTGTTACTTCTCTTCCATGCCATCAAACATTCTTCATGTAATGGATTCCTACAAGTACCACAAGCTGCTACTCTTTCTTCCTTGTTCATTTCTTCCAAACATATCGGACATGTTACACCCTTCTCTATCTCTATTTTCAACGGTGAGCATTTTGACCGTTCTTGAAAAAACAACTGGTGGAACCTGTTGAGACATAATATAATTAAATAATTAGAACTATGCGCGCTATTAATTACTAATTGCTTAAATTTTTAGATGATATGATCACATACTATAATTTAATATGGTATTAGAGCAAATAAAAGAAGGAAAGTCTTAGAGTAACAGTAAAATTTATCCGTGTGGTCATGTGACCTATAATTAGTTACGTCACTACTAAAAAAATGCAATTTTGCAATGGATGTTCCTGTCAAAATACAGTAAAAAATATGGGATTTTCGATGGAAAGTCTATTGAAAATGTTGTTGATGAGGCAATTTCAAATGAATATTTATATGTTTTTGATATGTAGTGTAGGTTCGTGTGCTGAAATTAGCCACTGGTTTTTGCGTCGGGACAAATTGCTTGCATTGCACTCCCCCTAGTGTGTGATCATTCCTCGAAACCCTGCATGGACACAAAATGCATTCTTTGTGCACTCAACTACCTTTTTATTAAAACAGACAATAGGTCCTAAGTTGAAAAATCTCACTTCAAAAAAAAGAACACATTCACATATTTGGTCCATGAAAAAGAAACATGCCTAGACATCGACATAATATAATTAAATAATTAATATTGTGCTCCCATGTCTAACCTTTCTCGAACATTAGGGTTTGCTAGTGATTCAATTGAGATGGGTAAGCTAAGAAGGCGTTGGAGCTCGCATGGTCTGAGAGTTCGCCGGAGAAGACACATGTCATCAACAGAGACACCCAATACACGGATGAACACGAATAGTATGTGTTTACATGGGGCGGTCCTATCAGGGCAGCTGCATGATGGGGTGGTGGAGAGATTAACAGTGTATACATTTCCGGTTGCACCTAAGATAAAGAAAGTAGTGCCGTAGTGGTGGAGGAGGCGGAGATGGTGGCTGACTGCACGGATAATTCTGTCGGCGAGTGGTTGTGTTGACATCAAATGGCGGCAATGGTGGTGGTTGTGGGAAGGGGTGGAACTAGAAGATCCAATGGATTCCATTTTTGGAAAGTTATAGAAAAGTAATTATGGAATTTGGTTTTGGTATGTTTTGTAGGAAAAGGAAAAGTGAAAAGTGTGATAAAGATATATTCTTTGTAGAGTTGTGAGGATAGGTTAGGTTATACGTATCAGATACCTTTGACTTGCTTCTTTCTATTTCTGTTAAAGGCACGTCATGTATGTACCAAATTCCAAAATGAAAACATGACTTGTAACTTTTCTTGTAGTGAAATTAATAGTGGATCAAGAAAGTAGAAATCGGGAATGTATCAAAATGTCTTTTAAGGTTGTAGTCTTAAAATTGTTATGTGGGAATTAGAATTAAAAAGTTACAAAAATAAGACATTCGTCCTTCGGGATGACTCAGTTGGTTTGGAGGGTGGTCATCCATACGGATGACCCGAGATCAATACCCCCTCAATGCCGTCTGTTGGGATATATACTATTAATAACCATATGTTTAGATATAATATTTATTATAAAATAATTATTTATTCAGTTTTAATAGACCATATATTCGCTTATGGTGTTTGTTTACTTATATAGTAGATGATTTAGTGTATAGAGTTTTAGCTTATACACAGAGAATTAAATCATCGGTTCTTATAAGTATAAAGTTTTTTTTTCACAATCTAAGATGGAAATTGGACATGTCATCGGTACAATTGTAGCACAAGATTATATGTAGTTTATCTTGATTATGGGAATGATATAGTTCCAACTTCTTGTGCTAGTTTATTTTGTATGTATTGAACGTGACCGAGTAGAGATAGTTACTTTAGAATGACTGACAAAAACATATTCTCTAAACTATTAACTATACTTATATTCTTAATCCTGATATAACTATTATGATCTGTATATGTTAATTATCATTTTGATTTATTAAAATGTGAGATTCTGAGATGGGTCAATATGCCTGGTAGATTGGGTGATAATAATATATATTGGAGAAATAATAAGTTAGTTGACTGAATCCATGTCTCGATATAGAGATTGATGATATGCCTTTTTGAGAAGCTTATAAGTTTTCATCGTGTCAAACCTTGCAAGTGGATTTATGAATCCGACACATGAAATAAGTTAAGCAACACTCTAAAGGAAACTAGTATTTGAATTAAATTCGTCAGTAATTTAATTTATTGATTAGTATCTGTAATCTTAACATGGGGAATTACATATGTGTTTAATGGGGAATTTCGAAATATAAGTGCAATTATGAATTTCTAGTGGAATGATTTGTAATTTATCATGGTAAGAATAATTCAAATTAATTATTTGGAATTATTTCCATAATAGGAAGCGTCAGTAATTAATTCCGTGGTCCCTACCATGTTCATATTTAACTAGAACTCAGAATTTATTCTAAGGGGAAAAGGGAAAAATATGTGTCTTTCTCTATTTTAAGGAAATTGAGAAGTACATCTCTTTTTCTATTATAAGGAAAGGGAGAAGTACATGACTTTTTCTATTCTAAGGAAATGGAGAAGTATGTGTCTTTTTCTATTCTAAGGAAATAGAGAAGTACATGTCTTTTTCTATTCTAAGGAAAGACATGGTGTTCCCTCTCCTCCTTTGACTACGAAAAAATCTCTATAAATAGGGATTCTTCGAACCCTTGAAAGTGAATAAGTTTTATATACGATACTTGCCCACCCAAGTATTGAGAGAGTTCGGAAGTGAACTTGGGATCACTGTAGAAGACCGCAGAACTGCCGTCCAGTTTGTGGACTAGCTTGTGGATTCGCTAGAAGGTATCTGCTCACGTTTCAAGAGGTAATCCTTGAATTAAATTTCAGAAAGTTTATGTGTTCTAGCATGATTGTATGTGTTCTAGCACAAACATATGTTTTGTCAATTATTCATGTACGAAGTATGATTTTGGTATGCTTTTTTTTTAGCACAAACATATGTGGAACCGTAAAATAGTTGCATTTAAAAAAAAAGATAATTGATTTAACATACTTGATCAAGCATTGCAATCTAAAACAATTAGAAATAATACTTTAATATTATCTGCGCATCGCGCGGGCACATATACTAGTTTTATATTAAAAGTGATAAATTTTACTAACTTATTTTAATTATATATGGGCCAAGTGGTATAGGGTATTAAATAAAGTAAATTAAAGACTTGACCCATTAACCACCAACAAAATAAATTAATTATTTAATAATTATTCATCAATTAAATAACCGTAGTTATCAAATAGTTCAAAATTACCAAATCTTGTTCACCGACTGATAAAAAATGACCGGGGCAACTATCGGAGGAATAAAACGGTAATTTTTTTAATGAAAATTTTTAAAAATAATCTTTCGGGTCATTACATAGAGAATATATGGTTAAGAGAGTAATGTGAATTCCTTACAACCAAGCTCGTCCCATTGAAAAAAATAATATTGATGATATTCGAGTTGAACCAGTACTGTGAGTGATACTAATAATTGCACAATGGGTATGTGATTGATAGAGTTTAAGTTATATATATGTTGTCAATAGTAGAAGACATTTATTTTTATTTTTTCTTAATTGGTTGCACTAAATACGTAAAATATTTTAAAGAGAATAATAGAAAATATGAATTATTTCAAACACTTCCTTTTGGATTCATAAATCTTATATATCATGTAGTTTATGATATTACTCACGTTCTTTATTTTTGTTTTAATTACTTTTCTAATGATTCAGCATCAATGTAAAAATGAAAAAAAATAAGTAATGAGATCGGATAATAAGGTTATCTTAAATATTGTGTATTGAAGAAGATAAAAATGAAAGGAGTGAAAGGAAGGTCAAAGAATGTAATATCATATTCTGAAGCAAGGACATATATGCCATTTTAGTATTAAAAAGAAATAGGAGACAAATTATTTTATTTGACCAAAAAGTATTTTTGAAAATAAAAACAAATAAAATGAAAAGAAAAGGCTGCAACCAAGCAGCAAACAAAAAAATAAAAAAAAAGGAAAATTCCTAACCCTATTTGGAGTCTTTGTTGAAGGAAACTGCTGCAGCTATTTGTGAAAAGCGAGAAGGAGAACGGAAATCGTGGGTCTCTCTTTCCATTCGAGTGAAGCTAAAGGTGTTGGAAGATATTTTAATAGGAGAAATAGAAGTGGAAGGTAACTTTTCTGAACTGAACTTAAAGATTTATATTTGTAAATTCTATGACTATAGAATTGGGATTGTAAGTTTAAGAAAATAAGGGTTAAAGAGATAGATGAATCTATTAAATTCTTGAAATTCGAGTGGGTACATTTAGTGTCGGAGCCAGAAATTTTATCAAGGTTGTTCAAGATTATTTTTTTGGATAAGTGAATTGAATGTTATTTGTTTAACCTAGGGATTCTACCATGAACGATCCCAACATTTGTCAATATCAAATACAAACAATTGAGTTTTTTTTCTTCTTTTTGATTTTATATGATAAGAATATATGATTATTGTATATAAAGTAAAATATTGATTGAACAAATGTGTCTAGCTTTACGAAACATAAATCACACCAGCAGATAATTCTTTTTTCTTAAAAAAATGAAGATCATAAAAACGCATGTATCGATTTTAGCTTTGAGTTTAAAGTTGTTAACATATATAAACACAAATTTTTAATGTAAAATGTTGGGACAAGTCGTTTACTTGATATGATACCAAAATAATTATTTGAGATGAACTCGCTTTTATAAGACATGTTTCTTGATACTTGAGATATGATTACCATTATGAGAAAAGTTTTGTTACTTACTTAAGAATAAGTATTTTGACATATGTTTTTGGTTAAAGTTTTATATACTATGATTTGATAAGATCTTAAATGTCTTATACCATTTTGAAAGGCCTTTACTGGTTATAAAGAAAAGTATAAATAGGAGTAGACCTTGATGGATCCCGTAGCTAACGGCAGATTTGTTAGACCTGGTGCATCTTGTATTAACAAATTACTGATATAGCCCTTGCTAGTGGGAAGGTAGAACTTGCATACCGTGACTGATATCCCTCGAGTAGGGATGTAATGATATGAATATTTGACTCCTTTTGAGGATCTCACTCTGTTATTGATTACTTCTTAAAAAAGAAGGTCACACCGATTAAATGATTCATTCTTGAAAACCTCCCAAATATAAGATTGATATGTAAGTTCTTTTTAGAGTTTACTACTAAATGTTTACATTGATTTTGCTTATATGAGACCCATAAGACTGAACTAGGTTATTGCTTCCTTAAGAAAAACATTTATTACATGATTCTGATTATCTAACTAGCTAGCATGTTTTCTAACTTGTCCCTCATTAAAAGGGTCGTGGTTAAGTGTTATTATTCACTGAGCTAGCGTCTCACTCCTAGCTAAATATTTTTACAGAGAACTCATGTGATATTGACGAGGATTTCGTTAACTAGAGAATGTTAATTAGTAGCATCTAGTGAGTCCCGCATAGCTTCGTATGGCAAGAGATTTATAGAATTGCTATGATTTCTTTTATTTCAAAACTCTTAGAATCGCTCCATTTGTCCTTTCCTTTATTAGAGTCATGATTATTCCTTCGTTTTGTAGTCATGAGACTTTTTTGAACTTCTTTTTTTATTGGAGATGAATTGATTTTTTTGCGTGGCGATTAAATTATCGATGGATATTATGTATGGTTTTAGAGTTGTCAAAAATAAAAAAAACTCTGCCTGATTTTCTATAGAATTCTGGTAAGACTTGCTTTGGGATTCTCCCCCTTAGCGCCGCTCATCGTCCTAAATTGAATCGTGACAAAAAACATGTGAGATTCTTTAAATCTCACACAACGATATAAAGCTAACAGTAAAATAGTTTCTTAAATTGATAGATATCTACAGTCGAGATTGTTCTCTATTTATTATAGGAAAATGTCTTTTTTTAAAATGGTTTGCTATGGATGGTTTTAGTATAAGTAGTTCTTCGAACGTTGCACGTGTATGCCTAGTAAGTTAATATACTATTTTATAGAATAATATTAGTAATAAATGTCTAACATAATCCTAGTAAAAATTAGATGATCTAAAAAATTATTTAATTGGAAGAGGATAAATATGTCAACTTAAAATATCGTCCCTCAACCCATATATTTCAAAACCAACTACTCCCCCCCCCCCCCAATCTCTTTCATTTGGATTGTTGTTCTGAAGAACTTATGTCCCATGAGGCATAAAATTTATTGTTTAAGGATAAAAAATTCAAGAACAACTCATTCAAATGGCAAAACGTGCAATTTTATGTAATTGCCTCATTACTATCCAAAAGAAGATAAATAGTTTCAATATTCAAATATTCTTATGTGAAATTTTTTATAGGTATTTGTTGCCATTGAATTTCTGAAAAAGTTGCATCATCATACAAAAGTGCAGACACCTCATTTGTGTTCACAATAATTAAAAGACTATGGACTATCACAAATTCATCATTGTCACCAGCTTATTCATGAACTTCATCGTGATTTCAAGGAAATTCGTCAGCATGGTTGCATAAAGCGCTACTGCTTTAACTTTGGTGGGTAAAATCAGCAAAATCTTATGGATCTGTCAATATCGTTTAAATCATTATTGCTTATTTCATTTAATTAATCATTGCCTATGTCATTGTACTTTTGGAGAGTAACAATTTTTATTTGTCTAACTTGAAAAAACATATTTACCAATATTAGAGGAATAATTTGTGATTGACCAAGGTTCCAAAAATATTAACGGGGAGAGACTGAATTTTCAACTTTTGAAATTAAACAAAACAGTCAAAATAAAAAGGGGAAATAATCTAAATGAAATGAAACACCATAGATAATAGAATTTTCTGACCTTGAGAAGATAGGGAAGTTGAACAACCGCAATGTGGTGCCTCGCAGAGAATGATTAAGAGAGTGATTTGAATTTCTTATAGCCAAGCTCATTCCCTCGAAAGAACAACTAGTATTGATATTCTAGCAGAACTTGTGAGTGATACTAATATTAGCATTAAATGTGAGTTTGATATTGAGGTAATATGGTTGTCTTAAATCTTGGGTAATGAGATTGTCTTAAATCTTTTGTATTGAAGAAGATAAGCAAAATAGGAGTTATAAAGATGGTGAAAGAAGCAGGTGAGATTTCTTAAATCTCACACTATGATATAAAGATAACAATAAAATAGTTTCTTTATATCATTGTGGAGATTTAAATATCTCATCCGCTTCTTTCACCATCTTTTTAATTCATATTTTTCTTATCTTCTTTAATACGCATGATTTAAGACAACCTCATTATCTGAGATTTAAGACAACATCATTACCCGAATATCAAACACACACCCCTGATGCTACTAGTAGTCACTCACAAATCTTCTACAATATCAATATTATTTTTTTGTCTTTTGTGGTATGAGCTTGGCTATAAGGAGTTCATATCACTTCCTTAGCCATTTTTCGGGAGGCACCAGCATTACGACATGTCAACTTTCCTATCTTCTCAAACTCCAAAAATTCTATTATCGCTCATGTTTTATTTCTATTTTTTTTCAACAGCTAAAACAAATGACCTCTTCTAATCAACACTTTTAGAACCTTGGTCAAAGACAAATTACTCCTCTAATATTAACAAATGTGTTTTTTAAATTTGATTAGATAAACAAAAATTGTTACCCTCCAAAAGTACAATGAAATAGGCAACAATTATTTTAATGCTATAGGAACCAATTATTAAAGGAAAAAGGCAATAATTATTTAAATGATACTAACAGATACAAAAAATTTGATCGATTTTGCCTGCCAAAATTGAAGTAGTAGCGCTTTATGCAATCATGCCAAATTTTTTTATTGAAAACACGAGGAAGTTTATGAATAAGGCCGGTGACAACAAAGAACTTGTGGCCCTTCATAGTATTTTATTTACTGTGAACACAAATGAGGTGTCTGCTCTTTTATATGATGATGCAACTTTTTTGGCAATTGAATGGTGAAAAATACCTATAAATATTTTCACATATAAATATTTGGATATTGACACTATTTTTCTTCTTTGTGATACTAATGAACCAATTATATAAAATTGCATGTTTTGTCATTAGAATTGACTAGTCTTTAATTTTTTCTCTTTAACAATTAAATTTATGCCCCGTGAGACATAAAATCTTTATAAGAACTATGCAAATGAAAGAAGTTGATTTTGGGATACACCGGTGGAGGGACAATATTTGAAGTTGACTTATTTATCCTCTTTCAATTAAAAGAATATTTAAATCAATTAGCTTTTACTGGGACTCCGTTACACATGTATTACTAATAAAATATATTATATAAAATCATATATTATTTGACTCGACATACATGTGCAACGCACATGCCGAGAAACTAGTTGTTCTAAAACTACTCATAGCAAAGTTTTTTTTTTTTTAAAAAAAAGACATCTTCTAATAATAAATAGACAACAATTTCGAGAGAAGATATCCATCAATTTGAGAAATTATTTTACCATTTGTTATTTCATTGTTTGAGATTTTAAAACTCTCAACCACTTCTTTGACTATCTATTCACTCATTTCATCCTTATCTTCTTCAATAAGCAAGATTAAAGATTGCATGAGTGGAGGGATACAATTTGAACTTGACATATTTATCCTCTCTAATTAAATAATTTTTTAGATCACTATGCTTTTACTGGAATTCCGTTATACATTTATTACTAATATTATTTTATAAAACCGTACATTATATGACTCAATATAAACGTGCTACGCTGGTGCAGAGAATTTAGTTATACTAAAACATTCCATAACAAATCATTTTAAAAAAAGACATTTTTCAATAATTAATAGAGGACAATCTTGACTATAGATATCCATCAATTTAAGAAACTATTTTACTGTTATCTTTATATCATTATTTGAGATTTAAAAAATCTAACCCGCTTCTTTGACCATACTTTCACACCTTTCTTGCTTATCATCTTCAATAAGAAAAATTTAAGATAACCTCGTTATCTGAGATTTAAGATAACCTTATTATTCATATATCAAATATACACCCCTGATGCTACTATCAGTATCACTTAAAATTATTTTCAAATATCAGTATTATTTTTCCTTTTGGAAGGACATCTTAGCTGTAAGGAATTCAAATGACTCCCTTAAATATTCTCCAGGAGGCACTAATGTAGCGGTTGTTCAACTTTCCTATCTTCTCAAGGTCCAAGAATTCTATTAGTTGTCTTGTTTCATTCCTTATTGATTTTTTTCTTTTTGATTTTGACAGTTTTGTTTTTCAATAGATAAAAGAGATAGTCTCTTTCAAGTAACACTTTCAGAATCTTGCTCAGACACAAATTACCCCTCTAACATTTACAAATATGTTTTTTCATGTTGATTATACAAATAAAAATTGTTACCCTCCAAAATTTCAATGAAATAGGAAATAATTATTTAAATGATATGGCAACGATTATCTAAATGAAATACGCAATAACTATAAAAATGATAATGACAAATACATAAGATTTTATCTTTTTCCCCGTCAAAATTGAAGTAGTAGCACGTAATAAAACAATGATGAAAGATGCACTTGAAATCACAAGAAAGTTCATGAATAAGCCGGTGACAACAATGAACTTGTGGCAGTTCATAGTCTTTTGATTACTATGAACACAAATATGGTATCTACGCTTTTGTATGATGATACAACTTTTTCATAAATTCAACGGTGAAAAATACCTATAAAGATTTTCACATAAGAATATTTTGATATTGACACTATTTTTCTCATTTTGGATATTAATGATGCACTTCCATAAAATTACACATTTTTCCAATTGAATTGACTGATCTTTTATTTTTTTCCCTTTAAGAATAGAATTTTATGCCTCGTTAGACATAAGTTCTTTAGAAGAGTAATACAAGCGAAATATATTAGGGAAAAAAGAAGAAGTTTGTTTTGGAATATATGGGGTCAATATTTGAAGTTGATTTATCCTCTTTCGATTAAATGATTTTTAGATCACTTAGATTTTACTACGTCTCGATTAGATATTTATTACTAATATTATTCTATAAAATAATATATTATTGACTAGGCATACACAAGCAATTTCCATGTCGAGAAACTATGGGTACCATGTTTGAAACTAATAGCATAAAGGCAGAGCTACTTGCACTATTACATGACATGAAATTAGCCTTAAAAACAACTCTTTCCTTTAGAGTTAAGCTTGAATTGTACAGAAGCTATACGTTTTATCTCCTCAAACCACCCTGCGTACACTAACATTATTCATGATTGCAGGGAGCTTTTATGGTATCTGGGGAACCCCCCAAGCCTGCATAACTTTCAAGAGGAGAATCAAGTAGAAGATGCACCAACCAAGGAGGGGGCTAAAATGAAGGAAGACAACTTTTGTAGATATTTGGAAGTTCAGCCATTGTTTGTTTCAAAGTTAGTGAAAACAGACAAGTGAGAACTCCTTTTGTTCGGCTTATCAGCTCAATGCTTACTACGGAATATTGTAATAGTGTTACTTCTAGTCTCCACCCCCAACTTCATGCCTTGCTGTGACTATTCTGTAATGAAACATATTAGCTAGTAATATAATACCCTTGTTTATAAAAAAAAAACTAGTAATAATAAAACTACACATAGAAAATCGTTTTAAAAAGTCATTCCCTATAATATAATGCATAGAGAGCAATCTCAACTGTAGATGTCCATCAATTTAAGAAACTATTTTACTGTTATCTTTTTAAAATTGTTAGAGATTTAAAAAATTTCACCCACTTCTTTTACCATCTTTTCACTCCTTTCATGCTTATCTTCTTATATACACGCAAGATTGAAGACAACCATATTAACTGAGACTTAAGAAAACGTTATTACATGAATGTCAAAATATACACCACTGAAGCAATAGTTAGTATTACTCACAGTTCTACTCGAATATCAGTACTATTTTTTTTTTAGCAGGACGAGCTTAGGTGATAGTAATTCAAATCACTCCCTTAATCATTCTTCAAGAGGCACCGACATTGCGGGTGATCAACTTTTCAATCTTCTCAAGGTTCGAAAATTCTATTATTTGTCTTGTTTTATTTCTTTTTTATTTTGAGAATTTTATTTTTCAAAAGCTAAAAATGATAGCTTCTTCCCATGAACACTTTTAGAACTTTGACCTAATACAGATTTTTCACGATCCAACCCACCGGGCCGTGCGGACACCTACTCTAACAACTAAGTAGGAGAACCCTCGATTCCCAAGCAGTTAAAAAACATGCGGAAGATTAAGAAAACTAATATAGAAGAAGATTCATGGAGATTTTTATAAAATAAAGAGTTTAAAATGTCCTAAAGTTAAGACTTGTAAAGTAATTAACACCCCAGGGATCTAGTCTAAACAGGCACAAGAGCTTATAATATTACAAGGTATAACATAATAATAAATGACGCAGCTCCCACCACACGGAAGGAAGATAGAAGCTGTTGGAGATTGTCTTCGCCTTCACCTATGAAATATCACTGACCCTGCAACCAGACTATGCCAAAAAGGCATAGCAAGAGTAATATCAGTACAACCACACGTATTGGTAGGCATAATTTGTTAACCCAATACCCACCACATAATATAAGAAATCGACTAACAGGAAATATGCAATAAGGCTATTCATTCCTCCACCTTTATATTTTCCTGCCCTTACTATTTCCGGATACTTTGATATCGTACCAGTACACTTGGTCCTAACCCCTTACTCGCTCAGTTCTTGATCATGACTTAACCACTCTGCCTCGTAGAGGAGGTTCTGGATGTAACCACTGCCAACCCGGCCAACTACTCACGACGTACCTTTACTTCTTCCACATCACCACTCAACCCTCAACTAAATAGTACGCTCTATCAAGGCTTGTTAACCGTTTTCAATACTAATCCCCTTCCACGGTACTACCCAACTACTAATATTAACGACATAGCACCACCCCAATTCTTAACGACAATACACATTACCATCTCCCTAATTAACACTTGATAACACCGGGACCCTTGGTCTCCTTTTACCCTATCACATCCCAATTTGTGCCTGACCATTCACCTATCGTTCATAATTTAGATATACCAACTTACCTTACGGTAGGGTAAACCCACGTCTATATATATATATATATATATATATATATATAATGCAAAATTCAGTTATCATTTTAGGGACAACGTTCAATTCCACATTATCAACAATACGTAGATACGAAATATCAGTCACAAGTGGTTCTCTCATGGAACCCACGCCCAAACTGTTAGTGTGTCAGAACGTGACACCCAATACAATGCATGTATGTGTGTCGGCACGTGACACCCGATCTAATGTAGGTATGTGTGTCGGTACGTGAAACCCGATACAATGCATGTATGTGTGTCTGTACGTGACACCCGATCCAATCAACACAATCACAATCACAATCACATCCATAATGAACATACTTATAATCACACAATCAAGTATTAGGTTCATGGCATGCATTTGTACATATTTAGTCTTTTCCTTAGGTTTGATTCATGAATATCTAATCCCATACATGTATGCACATAACGAAGCCATTCACATGTGTATATCGCATAACCTGGAAATCAAACCATCACATAACCCTAGTTCACGGGATATGTCTTCCTTCCACGGTATACGTCTGATGTAACCTAGGAATATAAGTATAACTGTCCTTTTTTCCGGTGTACGAAAGCCTACGCATGAATTCTACCATCAATTACCCCTATACTACACAATGAATCACAGATTTATAACTACTCAATTAATAAACCTAGCCTATCTGGGTACCAAGCAGCTGTAGAGAGATTATAGCTCCAATCCAGGCTTTGAAACGATGAGACGATGGATTTTGACCGAAAATCTGCAAGCTATCGACGTTGTTACGCTAGAAATCTCTTTCTCCTTCCTTCCCAAGCTTAAAGCAGCTTTTTGAGGGTTTTTGGGGGTGATTCTCGCCTCTTTTTGGAAAAAGGAGAAAATAACACTTTGCGTTATTTAAATTTTATGTCGCCAATCCCTCTCTGGCGGGGTAAGTCCCGCTGGAGCGTCGCCTCCCTGGCGGCATCTGGCCCGCTCTAGCGGGATTATGGATCCAGTTTTTCCCTGTCGTTTTTCCTTTCCTAAAAAATGACGGTTCGGATCGTTATAATAAATACTAATTTACCCCTCGTTCGTCCCTGAACGACTAGCAAAGGGATCAATAAACGCTCTTTTTTGGAGTACTTCTAAACTAACGACTCAGCCCATTACGAAACCATGAAGGGTGGTGGTTTTTCAATTTCGAAACACGAAAGGTTCTATCCTCAAGGGTCGGTTAGGGAAATGAAGCAACACACAGAGAAAAGAAACGCATCAAATTTACCCAGCCTGACCCTGCCAGTACGGCAGTCTTCCCGTTGAGGCGGGGCCGCTGTTGTGAGGGACCTCCCGCTATAGCGGCAGATCGGAGGCAGTAAAAGGGGGAAATGGGAATGGTTTCCCCATTTCTCCCTCCTCTCATTCAAAACTCTCACGAATCCTCTCAAACACTTCGCTCCGAATGTCAAATTTAAGGTGATGTTCTCGCTCCTTACGCTATTTACTTCAATACTTACTTAACTACGATTGCATGAAGCTGATATACCGTGAGTTTACGGTATTTTTGAAACATTTCACTTAAGAGTTGTGTGTGTCTAGGGCTATTTTTTATTGGAATAATGTTTTTTTGTGTCATGTTTGCAGGAAATAGGCTTGGACGAGATTTAGTGAGATGACAGCTGAAAAATCTGCAGAAGTAGCCACCCACGAAGGGACCTACGGACCGTAGTTCCTATGAAGGTCCGTCGATGGTGGGCGTAGATGGGAGCATCAGGGAAGTCTGACCAAGTGTGGAACCATGAAGAAACCTACGGACCGTAGGTCGACCTACGGGTCGTCCTGCATGTCCATAGAAGGTGTTCAGAGAGTCGAAGTTCCAGTACCTGATGAAAATCCTAAGTGTGGAGCCACGGAAGAGGACCGACGGACCGTAGGTCAACCTACGGTCCGTCCTGCACGTCCGTCAGTGATGAACTGGGAGTTGAAGGTTCCAGGACTTGCAGAAAAAGTCTAAGTGTTGACCAACGGAGGGGACCTACGGACCGTAGGTCGACCCACGGTCCGTAGGTTGAGTCGTCGACCAAAGCCGTGTCCAGAAAGTTTATTTCCTTATTTTGTTTCCTTTTTTTTTAGGACATGTTTTTCTATAAATAGGGTATGTAAACCTCATTTTTGGAGGTTAGACATTATTGTATACTTTTAGTTCTTAATATTTTCTTGGGAATTAACTTGCAAACTTTGGCAATTTGATTTTCGGATTTCGGTTTATAAGATTTTTGCTTTGAAATTCATTTGGAGATTACGGGTTTCTTCTACTCTAAACGTAAGTTCATGAATTCTCTTTACAAAAATATGAATTGTGTTATTTCAAGCATGAGTAACTAAATCCACAACTAGGGTTGTGGGAACCATGAGCAATTAACAACGTATGAATAATAACTAAGTAATTCTTGAATAGTGTTGATGCATGTATTGGTAATTCTTTGGCTTAGAAGTCTTTTTAACGGTGGCCAACGTTAGAACTCGCCTTGTTGCTACTTGCCAGACCAATGAGGTAGTTAATAAGAAAAGAATTATCAACAGAGATTTAGTGTGATAATATCTAATAGTCTCATGTCAATTGGTGTGAGGGTGAAAACTAAGACATACATTGATGTGATGTCTAATCTAAGGTAAAGGTAAGGGTTAGTAAATTATACACACGTAGCCGGACCAAGGTGCGGAGTGAAATTCCCTATTTGGAGGATTAATCACTTAGGGGTACATATCTTACAAACTTTGCATGTAAAACACTAGGAAAAGATTACTATTATTAGAAATATCGCGTTAAGAGCTTATGGGGAACACATACACCCTAGTTTCTCTCTCTCATTGATAACAACAAAGTTTGAATCTTGCTCACTTGTTACTTAAACAACAATAAGTTATTTATTTTACAAATCCCCCCCTTTTATTTACTTGTCTCGGAAATAAGTTGACTAAACGAATATAATAGTGAGTTAAGTTTAAGTCTAAATCATATTCCTCGTGGGATCGACCCTAACCTACAAGTTGGGTTCTTTATTTGACAACGATCGCTTATACTTCTTTAGGGAGGTGTGATTTGAGCGTATCAAATTTTGGCGCCGCTGCCGAGGAGTAAGACTTTTGGATTAAGTTTAACTACATTATTGAACTTTAGTCAATTATTTCCTGATTTTACATTTTCTTTTGTTTTTGTTTTTGTCAGATTTCTACTCTAGTGTATGCCAAGTACACGGAGTCGAGGCGAACCACTGACCCCATACGATCCAGAGTTGAGCAAAACTTTGAGAAAAATGGTAAATCAAGGGGTCCATAACAATCCAATTATTGATGAACATGAGGATGTAGTTGACTTGCAGCCTCCTAGAGTTGGTAATGAGAATGCTCAGGTTCTTGGTGGTAATCTACTTGGAAATGTAGTGAGGGTACATAATCCGCCAGAACTGAGGTTGCATGATAGCTACAGTATCGACTTCAATACCGTTGAATCAAAAAGACCTATTGTTCTCCCTCCTCTACATCCAGGGCATACATTCGTGGTGACGAGCAGTCTGATGCAGATGCTTACATCGAGAGGGTTATTCTCTGGGCTAGCTTCGGAAGATCCGCATGGTGACATGGCTAAATTGAGAAGTGTCTGTAAGATTTGTGTGGGGCGATCGGAGTTGGATATGGATCTCATAGGGTTAAGAGTCTTCCCTCTATCATTGACCGGTGATGCTGCGGTGTGGTTTGCTGAGCTTCCATATAATTCAATTCATACATGGGACCAATTGCATCGAGTGTTCATGGCAAAGTATTTCCCAGCGTCTAAGAAGCTTAACCACAAGGGCAAGTTGAATAATTTCGTTGCACTACCTGGAGAGTCTGTGAGCAGTTCTTGGGATAGATTCACTACGTTCATACGAAGTGTTCCAAATCACCGCATTGATGATGAGTCACTGAAGGAATACTTCTACAGAGGTCAAGATGACAATGGTAAGGCTGTGCTTGATACTATCGCTGGAGGATCATATGGTGAGTGCACTTTTGAGGAGATCACAAAGAAAATGAAGAAGATTTCCCTAAATAATAAAGCATGGAGCACTAGACAGTCAGCTACCGGAAGAAACACTTTTTGCAGTTCAAGATGCACCTAGTCAATCGGCCGATGACATTCGTGAGGAGATGGCTCAGATGAGGACAGAACATGGGTTGGTATTGAAGCATGTGAGCGGAGGTGCAGAAAAGGTGAATGCGGTAAACTACTTGACTAGAACTTCACCACCACCAGTTGAGGAATGCTATTATGAAGAAGATGCTTACTTAGTGAATGATCAGATGGGGGGTTTCCGAGCCAACGCCCAAGGTTCCAATTCAGATAATTGGTGCCAAGGTCAAGGAAACCAAGGTCGGAACTATGGTAACTACAATCAAGAGGGTCATGATGTCCAGGATGGGAACTAGAATCGTGATAACAACTACAACCGGAACAACTATGGCAACAGAAATGAGAAAGTTGGGCCTTATGTTCCACCTGCAAATCGAGAATCTGGCAATAGGGAAGCTAGGGGTAGTATGTCACGGATTGAGGATATGATGCAGAAGATGATGAAGAGGTTTGACACGACTGATGAGAATGTGAAAGAGATGCGCACTGAGTTGTCCGGGATTGGTCATTAAGTTGATGCCCATGCAGTGTCGATAAAACAACTTGAGCAGCAGTTTAGGTAGTTGTCTGCTACTGTGAATACACGCCAACCGGGCACACTTCCCAGCAACACCATCCAGAATCCAAAAAATGATAGGCATTGTATGGCAATCACGACTCGCGGAGGAAAGCAGACTATTGATCCCCCTATGCCATCTGATATGGAAAAAGTGGTAGAAACATATGATGATGAGATTGAGGTCACTGGAGAGTCTAAAAGTGCTATAGAGAAGGAAGTGGAGGTAACCCAAAAGGTTGTTCCCATGCCTAGACCTCCACCTCATTTCCCACAGAGGTTAGTGCAAAAAACTGAAGAAGGAAAATACCGCAGGTTTATAACTATGTTGAAACAACTTTCCGTCAATGTCCTGTTGATAGAAGCTTTGGAGCAAATGCCTGGGTATGCAAAATTCATGAAGGACTTAATGACCAAAAAGAGGGCTGTTAGTTTTGAGAATGATGAGAGTTTGCAGCATTGTAGTGCTATTTCTATGAGGTCACTGGTACAAAAGAAAGAGGATCCCAGAGCTTTCATTATTCCTTGCACCATCGGTAAGATGCACTTTGCGAAGGCCTTGTGTGATTTGGGGGGCAGCATTAACTTGATGCCATTGTCGATTTATAAGAAGTTGGGTTTAGGAGCTCCAAAACCAACTGTGATGCGCTTACTTATGGCTGATAGAACTGTGAAAAAGCCCATTGGAGTGCTTCAAGATGTCCTTGTGAAAGTGGGGTCATTCATTTTTCTGGCAGATTTTATGATACTTGATTGCGAGGTTGACTTTGAGGTCCCCATCATCTTAGGGAGACCATTCCTTGCTACTGGGTGTGCCTTAGTTGATATGGAGAAAGGGCAGATGAAGTTCCGACTGAATAAGGAGGAGGTGACCTTTAACATCTATAAGTCTATGAAGTAGGAAAGTGATCTTAAATCGGTATCTGTGGTGAGTCACATTTTTGAAAAAGGCGCTGAAGTATCTAGTAAGGAGAAATTAGGTGCAGCCTTGTGCACAGAGAAAAAACACTAAGATCAAAAGACAGAAAAATGCAAACTAGCTCCTGGGGATCTGGTGTTGTTGTTTTAATCAAGGTTGCACTGGTTTTCTGGCAGATTCAAGTCCCAGTGGACCGGACCATTCAGAGTGACCCAAGTGTCCCCACATGGAGTGATTGAGTTCGAGAAGAGGAAGGGGACAAGGTTCAAGGCCAACCATCAGAGGATAAAAAGCTACATGGGAAATTCCGAGAGTGTCAATGCAGTGATAGAGGCATGGAATCTTGATGAAGTCTGAGTTATCAAGGGGTCTGCGTCGTGCCGCGATGTTAAATCAAGCGCTGATTGGGAGGCAATCCAAGATGTACAATCTAGCCAACTATAGGTTTTTCTTTGCGATATAGGAGTTTTCTTCATGTATTTTGATTTTTGTAGCCCTTTAGATATGTGTTGGCCCATCTGGCATTGTGAGCACTACTGAGAGTGCTGAGATAGTAGATGGGAGTGCTACTGATGGTGTTCCAAGTGTGTATCCAGCGGGTTACGGGAAACCGGACCTACCCACTTCTTGAGGGGTCTTCGGTGCATATGCGCCACATGTTTGCTTCACCTGATCCTTTGCTTTTTTATTTTACTGTGCATTGGGGACAATTGCACTTTATTTTGTTGGGGGTGGGGTAAATGGATTGCGAGTGATAGGGTGAAGTCTGAGTAACCCAACTCATAATCCTCTCTTGGGGTTTTCTTGCCTGTGTTCTTTTCCCCCAAGAGACTGTTTTAATTTCTGTTGAACCGGCATGTTTAGAAATGTATATGTAGGAGTAAGTATAAAAATGAAAGCATGATGGCATGAAAACCATGAGAAAAATGATCCATGTACAAAAATGTTGAATTGTGCTAGATCTATAATCTTGATGAGTTGAATGTGTTGGATCTTAATGTGACATGATAAGAACCGATGTGACCTCATGACTTAAGCTAAAACTTGAACTGGGTAATCTGATAATCTGATAATGAAACAATGTGCCAAGAGTGTGTGAGAAAAGTTGAATGTTCAGACAGTATGTGCCAATCTAGAACTTGCCCCGTTGGTCCTGCTAAGATGATCTAGGCTAGAAGTTGGGAAGTGATCATAGGACCTTGTTCAAATTAGTCCACTTAAGCCTAAAAT